>BGKB01000215.1:61501-108853 GCA_003116975.1 Aurantiochytrium sp. KH105
GCCCTCTCCGCCCGCGCCGCCCGCGCCGCTCGCGCCGCCCCGCGCGGCGCCTCGCGCGGCGGGATGGCGCGGCGGCGGCGCCTGCGAGCCCGCGCCGAAGGCGCCGCGCGGGGCGGCCGCAGAGGCCGCGGCGGCGGCGCCCAGCAGGCCGCCCTCCTCGTCGCTGTCGCTGTCCATGGCGCCGCGCCTGCCTCCGCGACACACCGCGGCGCTCGAGGCGCCTCGAATCCAAATCTGAATCCAGGTCCGCTGCAAATCCAAATCTGCCTCGCCCGCGCGCGCCTCTGGGCCCGAGCTCGACCACCGCGAGCCCGAGCTCGACGCCGCGGCGAGACGGGGCGAGACGGGACGGGGCGGAGGAGGGATGGACGCCGACAAGCGCGCGGACGCGGACGCCTTCCGGACGGAGCGCGACCATCTGCTCGGAGAGATCGTCCAGGTGCGTGAGGAGAGACGAGGCCAGCAAGGGCGCAACCGTCGGGGCGGAGACGGAGACGGAGACGGAGACGGCGCGCGAGGGCGGCTTGCCCCTGGGGTCGCTGGGGGGGAGGGGGAGGGGAGCCACCGCGGCGCGGAGAAAGCGCGCGCGGGCGGATGTGGAAAAGACGGTGCAGCTGGATTTTGGGCGCAAGAGGAAATTGGCTGAGCTGGAGGCGATGCGGCAGACGCTCGGGCGAGACTGTGAGCGACGGGTGAGGGCTTGGCGCAGAAGGAATGTACTGACATGATTTGCAAACGCGTACACCTTGCTTCGTGTGATACAATGATGATGATCTCCAACAGGGATTGCGCGACGCAACGTCCGAGATGCGCAAGCTGAACCGTAACATGGAGCATGTTGTTGAGATCGGCAAGGGTTTCGAGCGTTCTGCCGTGCTCTGGGAGGCTTTCTGCAAGGATCTCAAATGATCTATACTCTTCTTTTTCTCAAGGCTAGAAAACCCGAAACTGTATAAATGCTCCGAGAAGGTGTAGACTTCGCATCATCCTTACAGTCAAGTCGTGTCCTCTCACTACGATGGAGGTCACCGTTCTAACTATCAAACGTTCCTCCCCGGCCCGCATGTCGCGAGCTTGCTTGTTTGCTTGCTTGCTTGTTTGCTTGCTAGCTTGTCTGCTTGCTAGCTTGCTTGTTCATGTGTTCCTCCTTGGCACGGCTCGCGCTGCAACTGTTGCCGCTTGCTATGCTTTCGTTGGTCGCAACACGGTAAGATTCCTTCTCTCCTCCCACTATAGTATACCTAGTGAGTAGGCCTACTACTAGTATAACTCAACCACCACTTGAACGCAATCCAATCCAGTTCAACAATCCAGAGCAGGCAAGGCAAACGACCGGTACTGCAGCAGCAACCGCCGCCGCTCGCGGGCCCGCACGTGCGCGCGAGGACAGCGGGGAGAAGCGCGAGCCGCGGGAGGGCGAGCAGAAGCCCCGCGCAGCGCCTGAGCGAGTCGCGCGCCGCCCAACTTCGAGAGGGCGGAGCGTGCAGCGAGCAAGCCGGCGAGCTCGTTGGCAAAGCACGTCGCGTGTCCGTGGCGTAGCGTAGCGTGGCGTAGCGTGCCGTATCTTGACCGGAGAGGATGTCGGGCGCAGCGTCGGGCGAGGATGAAAAGAAGGGCGGCGAGGTCGTCTTTGCCGGCCACGCAAGCTGGAGCATGCTAGGCAAGAACTCCAAGACGAGCAATTTTGACGGCGTGGAAAACCAGCTTTTGTGGGGCTTCCAACGTCTCAAGCCGCTCGTAGGTATCAAGGTGACCAAGGTCATCTCTGGACCTAACTCCGGAACATGCATCGCACTGAGCGCCACCGGCCAGGCGTACACGTGGGGCCGAAATATGCATGGCCAGCTCGGACATGGCCACCAGACAAATCTCTACAACCCCACCCCCGTTGAGGTGCCCAACTCGGAGTCCATCATCGGCGGCGGTGCCGGCCCGAACCATACGCTTCTCTATAGTGCGCGTGGGTCCCTCTTTGCGGCTGGTCTCGGCAAGTCGGGACAGCTCGGTATTGGGCGCAAGGTCGACATGGTGAAAAAGTTCGTTACCGTCGACATTGCAAGCGTCATCACCGCGGCTGCCTGTGGCCGTGACTTTTCCATCATCGTCGGCAGCCACGGTGTCATTTACTCTTTTCGGTCATCCAGAAAAGGGCGTTCTCGGCAACGGAACCGAGGGAAAGACCCTCGAGCGCTCCAACAAGTACACCTTTGAGTGCACCACGCGCCCCGAGCCCATCGTCGCCCTGCAACGTGCCTACGGCGACGTGACCATCACCGATGTGGCCTGTGGCGCCCAGCACACGTGTGCCATGGACACCCAAGGGCGCATCTACACCTGGGGCTTTGGCGGCTTTGGTCGTCTTGGCCACGGCGACAACAAGGACCACTTTGAGCCCACGGCTGTCGAACTCTTCTCCATGGAGCCCCCACCCCTGGACCCGAACATTCCCAAGTTTATGCAGAACCAGCAACCCAAGATCCGTGGAACGCAAATCACTTGCGGGTCCACTTCTACCTTTGTTGTCGCCGGAGAGCCGTACAACTCACTGTACATGTTCGGCATCACCAAGCGATCCGGGGAGGCTACTATGCGACCTGTGGTCGAGAACAATGTTCAGGGCTGGCGCTGCCGCTCCGTTTCTTGCGGCAACACCTCCATTTGTTTTGCGTCTGAGCGTAAGCTCATTAGCTGGGGACCCAGCCCAACCTATGGCGAACTCGGCTACGGCGAGGGCGAGAACATTCCGCGCTCTTCCACTGTTAGCAAGGAGGTCGATGCTCTCTCTGGCGCCCTGACGCTTCAGGTCGCCTCAGGTATGGCCTTTTCTCTCGCCATTATCGACACCTCAGATGACACCTCCAAGGAAAAGGTTGAAGCCCTGCCAGTCTTTGCACCCGCCGAGGTTGACCCGGCGCTTGCCAAAGCCGCCGCGCAAAAGTCTCTGGAGGAGCGCCGTGCCAAGCGTGCAAAGAATAAGACCAAGGCAAAGCGCCCTGCAAATAACGAGGAAGATGGCGAAGATGATGACGCGCCCATTGACGTCGATGATGAAGACGACGATGACGCTTCAGCCGGCGACGATGACGATGATGACGAAGAGGAGGAAGAGGAGGAAGAAGTCAAGCCCAAGGCCAAGCGCCGCAAGAAGTAGGCGAGTTGATTTGCCTCGTCAACCAGTGCAACCCCGAGCTTCGTATTTGGGCCGACACTCGATCTGACTGAAGAAAAAAAATATAACCTTCTTCGCAACAATCTATAAGAGAACACGAGAATATATGTTTGGAAGCTTCAAGCTTGTGTCTTTTGCTTGTATTAGCAGACAGTCTCGATAACGAATGGATCGCGCAGATCCTCATCATTGGTCCAACCCATTCGAGAAGCTCGCTCGTCTTCTCAACTAAGCTTCATCGAATGCCATGCGTCGCTCACGGTCAGTCAGACCAGGCAAACGTGGCAAACGTACTTCCCGTCGGTCGGAAAGAGCAGCATGTGGAGCAGACACAAGCCCGTGGATCACATGCGCGAAAGGGGAACCCACGTTTTCCCCGCCCCTTTGACACCGCAAGAAAACACGAAAGTTGCACCCCCCAAAAAAGGTACCCCCATTGTGCTCCCACAATAGCGCACTCTTCCAAGACATTTCAAGCGTTTCGGAATCCAAGTCATCGCTTTATCATCCATCTTCTTACTAGTTACTTCTACAGCGCAAGCGAAGAGAGGGGGGTCATCTTGACCGTTCCATCAGCGCCGCAAGAATACAAAAAGTCGCGCGAGAACGTTACATCCGTTGTGCCACGCTGCGACAGAATGCTGTCACTCGTAAGCTCGTTAACGAACATGTGCGTCGGATGCATGTTCGTCAAGTGTGCATGCGAGGCCAGTCTACCCGATCGATATGACCACAACTTGACGGAGCCATCCGTGGACCCACTCGCAAAGTAGCGCCCACCCGTCGGGTGGACCGCAAGAGAGCGAATAGCCTTGCTGTGCACATGGTCCTCTTCCAGAATCAGCATGCGCTGTCGTAAGTCAAAGACGCCAATCTGCCCATTGCCGCCACCCACAATCACCACCTGCTGATCTTGCAGATATGCGAGTGAGTACGCCACGCTGTGCGCGCAGCAGTGTACGGACGCCACACGACACGATCGGGGTGGCATGGAAAGATCCCAGAGACATAAATTCTCTGAATGCTGACTCTGTCCCGCAGACGCAAAGATATTGCCATTGTAGTTCAAAAACGCGCAGTCCAAGGTCCGCTTTGTATGGCATGCAAACTGCCCAAAGGGCTCGTTTTCACTATCGCGGCAGTCTGCGAGATTCCACAGCAAGACATGGCCTGCAGAGTCGCACGCCGCGAAGCGCATGCCATCTTCTGAAATCCGTACTCGCGTCGTATGACCGTGCTTCCATTTGCGGGCGTCATCAGAGGGCTTGCGCAGTCGCACAACGGGCTCCTCCGGATCCCGCGCCGCATCCCAAATCATTGCCGAACCGTCGTATTGCGCCGTCACATAGAGCGGGAGAAATGGGTGGCTCGACACATGCATCACCGTCCGCACCGTCTCCTCATTCTTCTTGTGGTGCGACGAAACGTGCGGAAGCAGTCGTGTCCGCGACCCGCCGTGGCCGCCGTCCGACGCAGACGATCCATTCGAGGACAACGAGCGCGAGCTCTGAAGGAGCGCTTCCACGCGGCTGTGCGAACTAACACGGTGCAAAAAGCTGTCGCAATAAAGGTTGTTGTTGAGAGGGATTCGCAGGGAATCGTTGAACCAGATTTGCCCGGCATCCTGACTCACCATCAGCAAAGATTTGGCGGACGAGCTCCATGCATGCTGCAGCACGCTGTTTCTGCCTTTCCGCCCACTCGCAGACGACCGTTTGCGCGACGATCGACGAAGGCGAATGTGTGGACGACGAATCTTTGACGCGTGGAGCATAACTCCCCGCGACGAGAGACGCCGCATCGAAAGGTGGTGGTGGTGATGATGGTGATGGTGTGCACTTCGGCTCGAGCCCACCTCACTATTCTCCGTCGATGATCCCACGCCGTGCGCTGTCCCCTTGGCCTTGGCCAAAGCTTCGTCCGACATTGAACGCCGACGCAAGCGGCGCAATGGGTCCGCAGGCTGCGACTGCGCACGATTGTGAAGAGGAACGGCCGGCGAAGATGAAACATCCGGACCCGAAACCCCGAGCGGTGATCGCGTCAGTTGCATGGACCGGTGCGCACGCAAGGGATAGCTGCCCTCGTCTTCGGAGGTCCCCAACATGTCATCATCGTCATCATCATCCCCATCGTTTTCTCCAAATGAATGTCGCACCACCTCGCAACCCTTCTCCGAGGCCACCACCAAGGTTCCGTCAAGAGCGTGCACCGGATCCACAGATAAAAAGAGCGTTCCCGACGCAGAATGCACGACCTTGGCATTGTCTGTGCAGAAGATTGTCGAGTCCGGGATAATGCCCGAGCGTGCTTGTTCCTGATCGATTGATCTCCCCGTCCAGCGAGCCGTGGCATCGACGATCCGCAGCTGCTCCTTGCCTTTGATTGCGTTCCAAAGTTTCGACTTGTCTTCATCGGCAAAAGCTTGCACCTTCATCTGCTCAAGACGCGAGCGCGCCGCACTCGACAAGCCCACCGGAATGCTGCTCATGTAAAGATTTGCAAGCATGGCCCAATTCACGGGCCAGCACGATTGCACGAGCTCCTCCATGAGTTCCAGACAGTACACCTCGGGATGCAGAGCTTTCTCTGCTGGCGAGGTGGGGCTCCCCGGAGTGCTACCGGATTTAGGAGAGTGTACGAGTTGAGGCGGCTGGCCCTGCATCAGGTAAAGCTTGTCTCGTACCCGTGTCACGAGAGTGAGAACACTTCGCATCACTGCGACATTCATGAGTCGCTCCGCGTACGTCAGACCCCACGCGACCATGTCCTCTTCCTCGCTTTCGACCTCGTCCTCGCCGACAGTTCCCGAAAGGGCGGTCAAATCATCGCGAAAGTTCTTGCCCTGACGATGGTGCGCCGATGCAGCAAACATGAGCAGCTCCTCGTAGTCGAACCAAGTGTTGGCCAACTCGAGACCTGTCTGGCGAATCGCGGACGGTGCAAATGATTCGTCCAAAAGAGCTTGCACGAGCCCGTGCTGGCCCATTGCATACGCAGCAGCAAAAAGCGCAACCCGCGCGTAGGCGTCGAGCATCTCTCTGTACTGCTGTGCGATTTCCGAGATCTCTTCGTCGGCAGATTCGGGCTCTTGACCTGCCCCGTTACCCGCGTCGCTACTGCCATTGTTCACTTCATTGTTGCCATTACTATTGTCAGCGTTGTCGTCGCGCGGCTTACGCGCGGTGAGAGCAGGAGGCAAATGAAGCTTGTCTAGGCCAGGAATGACCGGCGCCGCGTGAAAGATCTCGTGCGCGGCTGCTGCAAGATCGACCAAAAGCACTGCATAGGCGGCAAGCCTGCGCCCCGGTAACAAGGTGCGCTCTGCGGCTACGCCCAAAGTAGCATTGCCGTGACCAAGCGCCACAAAGCTATCCATGACCGAATGCAGCAGCTGCTGCAATCGAATCAAAAAGGCCGGCTGATTCACGTCGCTGAGCATTCGAATTATCGTAAACTCCACGGCCAAATGGTTCGAGGCACGCGAGATCCGCCAGAGCGACTCGAGAATGTCCTGAGGGGGGCAACGAGCAAGCTGCTCGTTGACGGCGTGCAAGTCCTGGCGCAGCTTGGACACACGGTCCGGCGACGGCACCATTCTCAAAGTGCTACTTTCTCGCGCATCATCGTCCTTGGTGCCAGCTCCACCGCTACCTGCTCCAGTGCTTGCGTGAGCTTTAAGCAAGAGTGGGTGCAACACTTGCGCGGCAAGCCTCAGCCGAGTCTGTTCGATACACGATCGACAGAGACCAGACTCGATCGTCTGCAAAGTAAGGAGTGACAATAGTGGAATACCTGTTGACGCGGCGTGACTGGCGGCGCGCGCCATACTATCATGAAGCACGCGGTGAGCAGCTCGAGACTGTACAAGGGGTGCCAACGCGCTTTGTTTGCTGCCTGCTTGAATCAACGTGCGAATGTACGACGGTTCGAGCGAGTTGAATGAGCGTGTCAGCCCGGGATAGGGCGCGGTACTCAGCTTTTCAAGCAACTCCTTGTTGACGAGACCCTTCCGAAGAAGCGTCGGGAGATCATCAAAGACTCGAAAACCCTCCTCGTCCGCACTGGTGGTTCCAAGAATTGCACTTTCGCTTGCATCTCCTGGTACGGCACCACCCACCTTGGTTTCCCCATGCTGCTGCTGCTCTGCGAGAAAGGCTTCGCGATCCTCAACAAAGGCCAACAAAGCGCCCACAGGGTCTCCGGCAACGGTGTGACACATGCTTGCGAGCCAGTGGTCCATCGTATACAATGCAAGGGGCTTGATCGTGTACTCCCACACAGTGCGTTGCACCTCGCCGTCCGCGCCTTCAACGAGCTTGCACACAAAGACAGCAAGCTGGAAATCACCGAGGTTCTTGATGCAGACGTTGACGGCCTCGGCAAGTCGCTTGCCAAGTACAAAAAAGGAAGCCGCCTCCAGATACTTTTTCTTGCGCAAGAGCGAGTAGGCGTTCTTCACGGCCACCGTTTGCCAATGTTCATCTGAAAAATCGTTCGCGAGTAGCTCCGCGGCCTTGGTGTTCTTGGCAAGCTTGAAAAGCCCGCTCACCACTGACGCCTTGTTGAGCGCAAAATAAAAGAGAGCGCACGAGAATGGATCTTTCGTCTTGCTCTCCTTGAATTGAACCTTGGCGAGATCCTCTGCCAGAACGCGCACTGCATGAGTGCTTCGAAGCCAAAGACCTACGCCAATCTCCTTTGCGTCATCCCACGTTGACTCGCCGGGAGGCAAGCACTTGGCGAGCAGGGCGTCTTGGCTATCAGAGTCCAGAGCCCAGAGCAGATCGGCCGTGGGCATGGCACGTGGGCGCTCCGACAACGGAAGCACGCGCTTCGATACACGGAAAAGCTGGTACGCCAGCATAAACTTCGCCCCGCATTTGTCTACAGAGTCCCCAAAGCCACCTTTGTCAGCGTCATTCATTCCATACACGTCGTCGAAAACACCCGCGAGCGCTGTCAGCTGGAGCTGTTCCAGCGGGGGCATGTCCTTGATCGTGTACGAGACCAAGAGCTCCGCCAACTCGGATCGAGATCTTTCGACGTCCTGAGTAGGATCCGAGAGCGTTGTCTGCGCTGCGGAAGAGGTCAGCATGGAGTCCCAGGGATCCTCGTCAAAGAGCGCCGCAGCGGCACCTCCCGTTGTACGTTGTGTTGATGGGCCACCCATGGACCAGTCGTCGTCCGCAAAAAGAGCTGCTGCAGTGTCTTTGCCACCCGAGGTATCGTCCTGGCTCTGTGCAGCGTCTTGACTGGCGGCATCCTCATGGTCAGTGGTAGAGGGGGCCATTTCGTTTTCAGCATCGTTCCAGATCTCCCGCACAATCTCGTGCAACTCGATATCAGGGGCAGACACGAACATTGCAGAGCGAGGAGGAGCCTCATCTTGTCCGTAAGCGTCTTCATTTTCTTGTTTCTTGTCCTCGAGTGCGGCCAGAATGGTCTTAAGAATTGCGCGCACAGGCGAGACGCAACCTGCGCGAAGCAACTCCAAGATTGGCCTGGGGCGGTGCAGCGCCATGGGCAGCTGGAGGGCGACTGCGGCGTCACCGAGACCATTCAGAGCCTCGAGCTGCTCTGTCCTGCTGCTAGAAACTCCTTTTCCCTCGAGCTGCATACGGCGCCGTAACATGTTGAGTTCTTTGGCCATGTCGCCCACAGGCGGGTGCCGCACCCAGCCCTGAAAGAGGTGCAGCTGATTCGAAGTTGCGGCAATAAGGCCAAAGTCGCGTCCGGACCAAGCAATTCCCACGAGCTTGGCGCGACGCAGTGCAGCCCGTGTCGAGCCTAAGAGCTTGAACTCGACAGCCTGGTCACGCGCGACAAGACTGAAACCCGATCGCGCGCGCGAGTACAGCAGCACCTTGGCAGCGGCACTTTGCCCGTTTTCAGTTGCTTCGTGGATGCCAATGCCCAAGACGCTCACACCGGCCCCGAGATAAAGCGCACTTGCCGTTTCGACAGTGCAACGACCGGCGACGTCATCTTGTACGCAAATCGTACTCTGCAGACCGTGACTCAAATGACACAGGCCAGGCGCCCATACGCGCACGAGGCCAGATTCGTGAACTGTAACGATGCCGCCCGAGCTCGCATTTGCAATACTCGTGGCGGGGTCATCTGGGATGAGCACGAAGGTTTCGATGGGGCCCTCTTCAGCAAAGCCTTGTAGCTCGCATTTACCGTTCTCGAGAGCGACAAGCGCGAGTGCGCCATGTCCGAAGAGCTGTTTGTCCGAGACCGGAGCGACGCAGAGAGGGGATGCCCCAGAGGAAAATTGGCGCACCCGCGTCTCACCGACCTCAATGTCGGGAACTGCACGCATAATCTCCGTTACGGGAACAATGACCAAGTCATTGGAAGCAGTGTGGATACCGAAGTGCACCTTGTACCTGCCGTCGCGCACGGCAAAAACGTATCGAGCAGGCTCCCCAGAAAAGGCCCCGATAGCCGTCTGAAGAGCGTCCGGCACCGCCGCTTCGGACCACGAGTAGGCTGCGATACCCAAGCGCAGCCACAAGTGCGCCCGTCCTTTACGGTCAATGATGAGACAGATCATGTGATGCTCTGCAATCTCAGAGACGATGGCGCGCGAAATGTTCCCTTCCATGGGCAAGGGAACTGCACCGCTGCGCACAATGGCGTCCGCGTCAACGTCCTCTTCACGAGACCCGGAGCGCACGGGCCAGGCTACCGCGAAGCCGCTTCGATCAATCGTTGTGACCCAATAGGCCTCCTCGAGGCTCGAGTAGTTGCTCGCGAGGTCAATGACACGCTCGTACACGATTTCTGTGATTTCGGTGGTATGCCCACGGGCAAGGCAAAGCGTCATGTGCGTGACTGTCCCGTACGCAGAGTTCATCTTCATGGTGTCGTTTTCCGCAAACGAGTAAACGAGGCCTGATTCGCCAAATGAAAGCGTTTCGATATTTCTCGGGTTGATGTCGAAGACACAGGTCGAAGGCCAGGGATCGCGCTCGGTGTGCGGATCAAACTCCTGCGTCACACGGCAGGTGGCTACGAAACTGTTGTAAACGTGGGCTGCCCAGTTGGTGGGCGCCGAGCGCCGCGTCGCAGCCTCGTCAAAAAAGTCCTCGCGAGACTCGTAGTGCAAGAGTTCCTCGTCCGACTGGCCGCAGACGTGACGCGTCAGGTAGACATCGTCCGGACGACGCAGTACGAGCGGGTTGCTGTTGGACCCGAGCTCGACATGAGAAAAGATTTTGGAACACGACTTATTCCAGGGGGAAATGTGAATGTCGCGGCGCGGCGAATCACTCAGGCCCTCAAGGCTCCACATGCAGACCTGGCCGGCCTGGTCCACGGCGACGAGCCAGTCAAGAGAGCTTTGGCTTTCCTGCGCAATGGGACCCGTGCGCAGCTCCACAGACTGCTTTTGATGATCTCCCCATACTGTTGTCTGGTGCGCGTGACTTTGGAAAAAGGGGCTCGCCGAGCTGAAACCGACGACAAAGTCCTCCCGGACCTGGGCGTACATGTTGTGTTCGGGAAAGGGCGAGCGCAAGCCCTCAAAGTAGTTGATAAACTTGAGCCAACCAATGCTGCGGAGGGGCCGATGGCGGGTGTCAATGTGTATTGCCACAAACATGGCGAGTTCTTCGGTCTGCGGATCAGACTCTTGCCAAATGCGAACAATGTGGTCTGCACAGAGGGTGACGAGACTTTGTGGGGTGTGCGAATGCTGCGCTTTCACATGATACGAGTGTCCATCGGACCGCGCCCGCCACTGCAGGGCAAGGATCTCGCGCGGATGAAAGAGAGACAGGTAGTCCATATTGCCAAAGAGGCTGTCACCCTCGAACCAGACGCGAACCTCGAGCGAGTGCTCCGACACGCTGGCAAACATGCGCGAGTCCGCAGAAAAGTCTACGAGGGTGATCTGACCATCTGCCTCTTCGAGAACCCAGTTGGCGTCAAAGGCTGCGATTCGTTCGTCCTCGCTGTCCAGGCTGTTGGCTCCGTCCATGCTCTGACGAGGGAACTCGTAGCCGGGAAGGTCGTCTGCGTCACGGGGACTAAAGTCCCCGCCGTGTTCGCTTGCGGCCCGCAACTCTGATTCCGAAGTGACGTGGTTCCTGCGCCGGGTGAACGGCTCGCTCCTGACGTCGTCTTCGCCGAGGGTCGCTCCAGAGGGTGAGAGGGTCCCGTTTGTGGCAGCTGGAGACCGCGAGGCCAGGAGCCGCGCATGATTTCTGTCCGTGTTGGCTGACGTAAAGGCTGCAGACCCGCCGCTGTGCACACTGCCGGCGATGCTGCTTGCGCCGCTAGGTCCAATCGCGTTTGCCTCGGGGGACCAGAGCACAAGTTGTGTTCCACCCGAGACGAGATGTCTACCCTCGGAAGCCCACGTGAGACACTGTACAGCGCCGGCGGGTTCAAGAACGGAAATGAGTTCCCATTCCAGAACATTACGCTCCGTCGGGTTGAAAATGGACACGCGGCCAAAGGAGCCCACCGCAAAGGCCGCGCAATAGCTTGCGTCCGGATCGAGCGGGTGAGATCCAAGTTTGGCGCTCGGTGGCTTACACCAGGCAAGCGCTGTGATATTCCACTCGGAGGCATCGTTGTCCGTCCCAGCGTCGATTTCTTGTGCGCCAGCATTCGCGCCAGCGCCAGTGCCAGCGCCGTCCCCCGGCGCGTCAGGCGATGGTGACCCTCCTCCATTGCGATGCCGGTGAAAGTGGTCTCTGTGTCGGCGCAAATCGATTGTCTGCCAAAGACTGAATGATTTGCTTTGACTCGAGGCACCTGCGGCGCCACTGCAAAGGACCGAGAGCTGGCCAGCGTTCGAGGCAGCAATCACCCATTCCCTCCCGGCATGCAGGCCCCAGCAAAAAATGGGCTCGCATCCGGGTACCACACGACGCTGTACAATTTGCGGTATCGCATGTTGTTTCTCATGTCGCATGTTTTTGGCAGCAGCTTCGGCATCACGATCATCTTGTTGGGAATGCAGGTAGCCGTGCGAGATGACTGCAGGTCTCCTTGAGTTGCTCGTCATGATAACTATCTATTTGAGGCCGAGCGGAAATGATGGTGCGAGCCAAGAGCAAGGCGCTTGGGATCTTTTACGAAATGGGTAAGGGCTGTGTCTCGCCTCGCCTCGCCTCGCCTCGCCGCACCTCGCCGCAATGTCGCACCGCACAGACTTGTGCGGTGACTTTCGTACTTGGAAAAAATGATAAAGGCCGGGCTGAGCGGGTCTCGGACACGTCCTTAGTACCTGGGTCGCAGTCGAGGCCACAGCGCTTTGCCCGCGCTTCAAGCTACACAGGGCTTTCCGAGCCGGCCGGCAGGCAAGCAGATAGGCAGGCAGGCACGCGGGCGTGCGGGCAGGCGAGCAGGCCAGCGCGCGAGTAGACGTGCCGGCTGACGACGGGGCAGACGAGCTGTGCCGCGAGCACGGCAGCTGGCGCGCTTTGCCAGGGACGGGGCGCTCGCTCTCCCCGACTTCACTCACGCGCCGCGCGCGCGCGCTGTCCCTGCGCCGGGCCGGGAGGTCGCTCCGGCGCGAGCGGCCTCGGCGGGCGACCGGGCTGCGCCTTCGCGCGACTCGCCGCGGGCTCACGCGACGTCGGGCTCAGGCTGCGAGCTTCGGATTTGACAGTGCTCTGCTCTGCTCCCTCACATCAACGAAAAAGAATCCGGGTCGGTAAGCTCACGTAGCAGAAACCGCTACGGTTCCCGAAAGCCCTGGATCGACAGATACTGTCGAGTCCTCGGGCCCGTCTCGGGCATTGTGTGACGTCGCGCCACGCGGGTCGGGAGACGGCAGGCCAGGTTACACGCTGCTCAGATTCTGTTGGTGTCGAACATGCGTTGTGCCTGGGGACTCGAATGAAAAAAAAAAGCGTGTAGGGCATAGGATCTGGCTAAAGAAAAAAAGATGTTGGTACTTTGGACGTGAAGAAAACGCATATGGTTTTTCAGGTTTAGGCCTGGGTGCATGGTGGTTGATGTTGCACAGAATTTTCTTTGAAAGCGTAGCGAAAGCATCCATATCTCAGTTCGAAATTCTGGGACATCAGATTGCTCATCATCTGCAAGAAGGGAAACAATGAAGAGGACGAAGAAGAAGAATTAGAAGGAGAAGAAGAAGAAGAAGAAGAAGAAAGCGTACATAAAAACGAGACAAGCTTTGACCTACTTGTGGGGGCCATGTTTGAGGTAAATATCCATTGCCAACAAAATCAACTTTTAAGGGCTGCATGTCGAATCTCTTTCAAGTGACCTCCGCTCCCATAATTATTATAACATTGATAACCTTCAGATCGTTAGCGGAACCCTTTTTCCGAAGATCTTTTATGCAACGGAAGGTTTACGAAGTCTTGTATGACAATGAAAATATTATGTGCATTGTGCATTTATTTACGGATACCAAAAAGGAGAGTGAAAGACCTCATTTGAGGGCTTTGAAAGACCGGGAGCGTTGCCTCGTGGACGTGATGCTGAAGCAGCAGCTGCAGCTGCTTCTTCTCCAGAACAAAATCAGACAAATTCCAAGGTACGTCCCGCGGCGAGGCATTGCGCGAGGCCGCGCTGCGTTACGTCAGGCCGCGCTTTCTCCCCGCGTCAGTAAACCTTTGTGTTTTCTCGCGTCCATACGCGTGCGGCCGACGAAACCGGCGTGCCGCGCGTTCGCCGGCTCGACGCATCATCAACGATGGCATCGCCCATGGCCAAAAACCACCCGTGCTTGACGGTTGCCAGAGCAGCAAGCAACTAACGCTCGAGACATTTTCCGCGCGAAGCAAGCAAACAGGCACGCACGCACGCACGCACGCACGCACGCACGCACATACGCACGCGGAAGAGCGAAAAAGAAGCAGATCAGCAGAGGACCGAGCGCACGCGATAAAGTCGAGCAGAGAAAAATGCCGGCCATGAAGAAGATCGTGCTCGCCGTTGCGGCCGTGGTGTCCGTTCTCAGCGGCGCCGCTTCGGCTCAGCAGCTCGCGTCCGAGACGGTCCGCGTCTCGGTGACGCTGCCCGTCAACGTGCCTCTGGAGGTCCCCGCTGGCAAGAGCTTCAAGGACGCAGCTGCTGAGTTTTGCGAGCGCAACGGGCTCGCCGCCGTCCACGTGGATACGATCGAGCAGGCGCTCGAGGCGCGCTGGCAAGAGATGCAGGCGGAGCATCGCGTCCGTGATCAGTGCATTGCCTGGCAGCTGAGCTACGGAGTGGCGCCCAACAAGTCCTGGGGCACGATGCCGAACGATCTTCGCGTGGAATGGCTCGAAAAGTCGTGCGACACCCTCGTCCCCGCCGACCCTCCGGCCCCGCTCGTCTCCATGGACGTTTCTGTCGGGGACAACTCAGTGGTGACGCTTCGCGCCTTTGCTGGCGATACGGTCGGTAGCGCCGTGGAGCGATTCTGCAGCACGCACGGAATCGACTTGGAAGCCAACGAGAGCGTCCTGGTTGAGGCGCTTGGCAAGAAGATCGCGGATATGCGCGCTGCACAGGCGCAACCACCCGCAGGAAAGGAGGAGCAGCAAAAGGCGGGCGAGACCGAGCAGGCCGGAGATCGCAAGTTCCTGTTTTCCATTCCTTTCCAGGTCGACGGCGTCCTTGCTCGTCTCCGTGTTCATGAGGGTGACGACCTCGAGGAGCTCGTCCGCGTGTTTTGCAACTCGCAGAACTTGAGCATTGCCGAGTACGGCGCGGTGGTCCGTAAGGCTATCATTGACACGAGTGCAGAGGTCACCAAGCAGCTGGAGCAGGAATTGATGGCGGCCCAGCAAGAAGAGCAGCAGCAGCAGCAGCAGGCTGAGCAGGCGCAATCCAAGACCGGGGTCGAGGAGAGCTCTGACCCACTCCTCCTCCTCGACGTGCCTATCAGCGTCGACGGCGTTGACTTTAGCATGAAGCTCTATGATGGCGATATCGTCAACCACAAGATCACTGCTTTCTGCAAGGAGCACAATCTCGATGAAGCCCAGCACGGCGCTCTTCTTCTCAACCACATTCGACAGCGCACCGAGGCCCTTCGCAACAACTAAGTCGTCGGCACCTTGCCTTCTATAAAAAAAATAACTTACATGCACTGTCAGCAAAAAGAGAAAAGACAAACAAGCCTTTTACTGTTGAGTTTACCATTGCCATTGATTGCTTTCTCGCTCGCTTGTCTGTTTGCTTGCTTGCTTGCTTGCCTGCTTGCCTGCTTGCCTGCTTGCTTATTGCGATGACATGTCCTACATTCGCTCTAGGCCTACAACTCCTCACTCGCCTCACTCTCTCTGTTATCAACGGGCTGCAGCAAAAATCTGTTGCGTAGGGGACGAGAACGAGCGCGCGCGACGCGGCGGGCGCGAGGCCGCGGGGGAGTAGAGTCGAAAAGGCAAGAGACGAGGCAGTGCACAGCTGATCCAAGGTGCGAGGTACCGGCCGTGTCAGTGCGTAAACGCGAGCGAAGGAAAGATGCTTGTGCGGCTGAGGACCAAAGTTGGCATGTGGAGGCAGGAGACCTCCGAAGGCGCCCCACTCGCCGAGCTCATTGCCACCGTGGAGCATGACAAGTCCGTAAGAATCAACAAGGTGTCGCTCAAGCCTGACTTCTCGCAAGAAATCCAGGACCAACGCGCCAAACCGCTGCGTGAGTTTGGCATCAAGCACGGCGATATCCTTTACGTTGACGCTGAGGGCGCTGTACCCGGCAGCGGTGGTGCGGCAGGGGCATCTGCCAGTAAAAATGGCGGCGGGCTCGCTGGCGCAGGGCCGCGAAAAATCGATGCCCATGGCAACTTGGTCAAAGCCGAGAATGAGGTCGATCCGCAAGGGTTCCGCCCGGGTCTTCAGTCGTTGCGCACGCAAAAGCTGCACTGGACCTTGACGGACATGGTGGAATTTGACCAAAAGTATACTTTTGAGATCAAGGGCGAACAGAAATCCTTTTGCGCCAGTGCCAGCCTCGATGCAGACTCGTGCAACCGATTTCAAATGTACTTGCAAAATTTTGGCTTTCTGCAGCCGCGATGCGCCTATCTGTACGGCAAATTTGTCGACGCCGAAGACATTCCCGGTAGCGTCGAGCACCGCGCCAAACATGGCTCCGAGGATGAGAAGAAGGCGGCAGCCGCCGCCACAGGGGCCACCGCGGGTAGCTCGGTGTCAGAGCTCAAAGCCTCGGGTAGGCGGCAAATCAAGGTGGAGGACCTGGAGAAAATGGTGAAACAGGACGAGCGCCCGGAAAAGGGCGTCATTGTGCATGCCTTTTATGAGCCTTTGCAGGAAGCCTCTGCAGAGGGCGTGCAATTGCTCGAGGACCCTCGTGAAGAAAAAGTCGAGGCGGTCGCCAAGGCGCTCGGACTCGAAAAAGTGGGCTTCCTCTTTTCACACCCGCCTGGCCGCGAGGGCTACACGATTTCCACACACGAGGTCAGCAACGCTGCAGAGCAAGCTCTCGAAGCAACCGACGGCAAAATGGACAGCCCCTTCGTCGTCGTCAAGGTAACGAGCGAGAGCGGTAACGCCTCCTTTGATGCCTTTTCGCTCACGCCACAGTGCCTCGAGATGGTCGCAGAGGACGCTATCCTTAGCATGCGCGATGCGCCGGGTCACTCTGCCGTTAATGAGACGTTTACGGTGATTGTCGAGAAGAAAGGCGCCGAGGTTGTGGACAACGACTTTTTCATTAAACGTGTGCCTATTCTCAGTCACACGAGTCCCTTTGCAGGCGCTTTCCCGCGCTACAACCGCATCCAGGGGGACCAGCCATCGGCACAGGCGCTCAAGCGTGTCTTGGAGCCTTTGGGCCGCAACCCCTCCGACGCGGCCCTTGCCAAGGCTCTTGCCGATTTCCAGGTTCTCATCTACCTCACGGAGCTCTTTGATTCCGAAGAGGATATTACGAGCATTGCACGCTCTGTGGCTTCGCACGTTGTGCCAGGTCAAGAGCCTGTTCCGATCCAGGAGGGCTACAAGCTGCTCATGTTTTCCATGGCTGGAATTGAGAATTAGGGATTTGGTCTAGGTCGAGGCCAAGGTCTACTTGCCCAACAAGAAGCTATTGTTACCCTTGCACGTAATGATGCGAAGAAAACTGAATGTGGTCTTTTCAGAAACAAAACAAAAAACTCTTTATGAACGCGAAAGCAGGCGTCACGTGTCACGCGAGCTGGCGATTGAGGAAACTTTACTACTTTTTAAAAAAAAATGCAGAGCAAAGTACTTTGACAGTTTTAAAATCTTTTGGAGGAGAGCCCGAACTATTTGCATTTCGTCCAAGTTTCCCCCCTTTCAACGGCGTCTCCTTCGCTTCGACGGAGGATTTCCGAATGACCCAAACCCAAGCGGCAACATGGCCCTCATCTGAGCCTCGGAGATGGCGCGTTCTATTGGACATTGTTGCGCAGCGTCAGCGTTCAGGCCTACCCGCATCCGCTCCCGAAATTGGACGCATGGGTTGGCGATAAAACGCACGCCAGAAGTGCCCTCCGTTGGTGCAAAATTCTTGCCGCGAGCGTGCAGCAAGAATGGGTGGCACAACGCTACATCGCCAGCTTTACCGCGCACCTCGACAGGCTGATCAAGGGCGCCTGGAATACGCATAGCGCGTTTCGAGACTTGACTGCCTGGTAAACCTTGCGGGGCCTCGGGAGTCGCATCCATGAGGACCTTGGTGACCGCTACATGGGAACCCGAGGCAAGAGCGGTCCCTCCACACTCGGGACCAATGTCGCTAAAGAGAAAAATGGGCAATAGTGCTTGCTCTGCGCTGTCGAGACGGTGCGCAAAGTGCGCGCCATCGACGTGCCAAGCACCATCGGCGCCCCACTCCTGCTTGTCTGCCCTTTCCTCTGGCCACGAGATAGCCCACCAACCAAGTCCAAACTTGTCCTCGTGCCAACGATCTCGGCCTCCGGTGAGCTGGTCGATGGCTCTCAAGACCCGAGGAGAGAGTACCTCACTCACCCAGTCTCGCTCCAGATATTCAACAGCTGCTTCGCTTGAACCTCGAGCATCCTGTTTGGTCTCTACTTTGGGAGAATCTTGCCGTGACGGGGAAGGCGCTCGCCCAGGCGGAAAAAAGACCTTGCGCATGCCAACATGGTGCGGCCAGCTCGACCGTTCTTCCCGCTGAATTCCATGTGTCGCTCCGAGTTGAGGCCACAATTCTGTTTCACGAACACGATGGGCTACATTTGGAGAAAACCCTTCGCGAAGCATGACATAGCCATCACGGACAAAGGCTTCTATATCTTCTGTCGAAAGCGCCCCCTCAACCGAGGGCACCGTTGTGGTAGTATGGGCGCTCAGGTGATCCGTAGCGCTCAAAATTGTCATATGCTGGGCTGTTTCCTCGAGCGTACGAGTTGCTTGATGTCGTGGTAGCGGCGGCGGCGGTGGTGGCGGCGGCGATGGAAGAGGTGGCCGTGGCGGGATGGGATGGAGTGACGCTAAAACGTGACTCTCCATAGGTTCGATCCCAGGCCGCATCCTCTCTTCCTCCGTTTCTCGAGTCGTTTCCGAGGTACTGTCTTCCGCTTGCATCCTTGTGATGGAAAAGCGGACTTTGAATCTGCTGCGAATGAAGGTCAGGATTCTGCGTAGGTACGAAAGGATTTGATACAGGTGAATAAGATCTGGTTTCACTCCGCGACGGCGTACGCTCTGATCTCCAGTTTGAACCTTCTGCTACAAGAGGGTCAGACGGGAGCGCTCGAAGTTTGTCTCGTAGGCGATCAAGGAGCTTGTTTGTACGTCTTTCCTGAACGTCAAGCGCTTCGGCAAGAGCGGCGCGATCCGTGTCTGCGTTACGCCGGAGCGTCCCCACCTTGGTCTCTAGATCCTCTGTACGTATTGCTAGCGTGTCGAGCTGCTCCTTGAATCGCTCGATTGGCTCGTTGGCGTGCGCCGACGAAGCGCCGTTTTGGGCAAGCGGAAGCTTGCTGCGAAGATCCGCAAGTTTGCCTTCGAGATCCGAAGCCCTCCTATCAAGATCGGTGAGCTGTGCGAGTCGATTATTTTCAGTATTCTCGTGCCTCGTCTCGACCGCGTCCAGGCGATCTGCCAGGTCTTTGTAGCGCTCGTCGCCTTGCGCCGAAGCCTCGTGCTGCACGTCGGCGAGTTTGGTTTGAAGTCTAGCAAGGGCTCTCGCGTTCTCCTGCACTCGACGATCCAAAGAGCTTGAAATACTTTGGGCTTTAGGCCCGCTTTGCACAAGCTCGGCAAGGTTGTCGAGGCGAGTCTCCAAGAAGTCGATTCTGCGATCGGATTCTTCTTGGGCTTGGCTCTGTTGGAGGACGACTTTGGAGAGCTCGTTGACAGTCTCCGATATAGCGTCTGCAGTAGGGCGCAAGTCTTCGAACGCTTCGTGGCGAAGATCCTCGCAGAGGAGCTCAAGATCCTGAAGCCGCTCTTGTTGCTGGGCAAGTAGAGTCCGCGTTTGGGCTTGGCCTGGGGGTGGTGAATGGAGTCGAGGGCTTGCTTCTGCGCGACGGCGCGAGGTCAGGTCTGTCTGTGTGCGTGGCCTTGTGTGTAGAGTGCCTCTCGTGTCCCCTTTCGGGCTCAGGCGCCGTCGTTGTTGTCCCGCCTTCCTCGTTGTCGCCGTCGTCGTGGCAAGAGACGGTTTTCTCCTCGTCGTCGTCGTCGTCCTCGTTGTGTGCGCTCGCATCTGCAAGCTCGTTATCGCGCGACTAATGCTGGCTGCTACAGCGCTTGCCCTCGAGCTCTGTGCGCGCGTGCGCGCTCTAGTAGACAGATCGCAAGCTTGAGCAGCCCATGGACAAACTCTTATCACTCGTTGCTCACCTCCTCCTTCTTCTTTCAATCCGCACAACCCATTTCTGAAATCGACCGTGGACGCAACCCATTTCGGCACACCGCGGCTCGTCATGGTTTTTTCCCAAGGGGTGCCTCTAACCACCGCGAGCACGGCGAGAGACAAGCCAAGCCCACCACGGAGGTAGTAGTCCCCAAACCCCTTTGCTCCTTTTCTTGCCGGCGTGCCTTAGTGGCTGGCTGATTATCCTCGAGCGGCGGAGTCCGCTCGGAGCTGCACGACTCCGAGGAGGTGGAGACGGAGACTTCGAGTAAGACGTGGCTGGAGCTTGCCGCTCAGCAGAGACAAAGACAGCTTGGCTGTCCTGCCCGCCCTGCTTTGCCCTACGCACGCCACGCCAGGAGGCAAGGGAAAAAGAAGAAAGCGAGGGAAGATCACGAAGTAGCAGGAATAGGAAACAACTTGGACGAACACACATAAGATGAGCCTGCACGACGCGCTGTACCAGAGCGAGGGCGAGCAAGAGGAGGCTGCGGCTCGCAACGGGGATGAGGAGGTCATTGACGTGGAAGAGATTCTGCGAAAGTACACCACGAAAAAGAAGTCAGCAAGCCCGCAACGAAGCGAGGATGGCGAAAGCGTTGTCTTGCGCAGCCTGACTGCCGAAGTGGAGGCGGAAAGCGAGTTGCCAGATGATTTTGCGAGCCGCAAGACGCGCGATGGGCGCGTGGAGCTCCAACTTTCTTCGTTTACCGGCCGCATCGTGCTTCCTGTGGGCGTCAAGGTGATTTCTCAAACGAGCACGCGAAGGCGCGAGGCGCCTTGCGACAGCTCTTACGGGTCAGCGTCGCCACTCATGTATCGTCATGATGACACGGATAGTGGACAGAGCTCTGATGAGGAAGCGCACGTGATTCCGCAAAAGAGCTTGCGTTCGCCCCGAGAAATGGCGACGAAGTCAAAGTCTGCCTCTTCGCCCAAATGCACAGACGCAGGTGGTCGTGCGGCCGCTACAGTCGGTGTTGTCGAAGCCAAGGCTGCAAAGACAGCACGCAAAGAGACACGCCCTGCTCCACGCTGGGGCGCCAGCCTTACGGCGACGCAGCCGGGAAAGATGCTCTTGTTTGGTGGCGAGTCCAAGTCGCACGCGGAGCTCATGGGCGATGTGCATGTTTGCACTGTAAACCCGGATGGAAAGAGCGCAACGTGGAGCACGCCTGCTGGGTGGGAGGGGACGCCCACAGCCTGGCACTCTGCCACTTATCTGCCCAATACGGGCCATCTTGTCGTCTTTGGCGGTGTAACCGAAGAGGGCGAGACCGACGCCTGCAATGTCTTTGACTGGGACATTGGGCTTTGGTACCCGTTGACGACGAGCGGCCTTGGACCGAGTGCCCGCATGGGCCACTCGGCGTGCGCGCTGGGCAAGGGTGGGGAGCGACTTTTTATCTTTGGCGGCAAAGCTGGGCGCCGCGAGCTCAACGACCTGTACATGCTCAACACGCAGAACTGGCGCTGGACGCGACCCGAAACCAAGGGAAACGCGCCACGCGCGCGCGTCTTTCATGCATGTGCTGCCGCCGGTCTCCATCGAATGGTGGTGATGGGGGGTCGAATTGGCGAGTCAAAGCTTCTGGACGATGTGCACGTATTGACCGAGGAGACCTTTGGCGCCCTGTCGTGGTCGTCGCCAGTCGTGACCGGCATCTACTTTCGCCCGCGTTGCGGGCATGTGGCGGTGCCAAAGCCCACTTCAGGCGCCAAAATCTTCATCACGGGTGGATGGGACACTACCAAGAACAAGGTTTACGACGATATCTTTTGTTTGGATGTGGATGATGCACACATGACCAATGTTTCGCAAGCAGCAGCATCAACATCAGTAAAAATCAGCGCCGTGAGCGGGCATGGAGCTGCCATTGACGCGCAGTCGGAAGCCTTGGTCGTTTTTGGCGGACAAACCTCGGCGGAGGCTGGCGAGGAGACGATTTCCAATGAAACGGAAATTATGCTGCTCGGGCCCGCCAAGGCCGAGCGGCCAGTCTCTCCTTCAAGTAAGCGAAAGGCCGATGCAGATGTGCGACAAGTAAAGCACGCGACACCGACACGCGAAGATCGCAAGGTAGCTTCTGCATCAAGTTCAACGAAGCGAAAGCTCGCACACAAGGCATCTTCGAAGCAGGACCTCGTTGGGCGACTCGTGAAGCCGCGTCGATATGTGGATAGGGCGCCCCCTGCTCTCGACCTGAGTGAACTTTGATGCACTTCAAAGAACGCTGCCATGCAAGCGAGCAAACAAGCATGGTATACGAAGTAGGGAAGGAAGAAAAAGAAGGAAAGATTGGGCCAAAGCTAGAGCTGGAGCTCAACCAGAACGTTGCGCTTGCTGGCACAACGTTCAAAGGAGAAAAGAAAGGCTTGGCGGTGGTAGGAAATGTGAAACTGAAGTTAGTGCGGTATGTATCCCTGCAGTAGCGAGATTGATAAACAAAACACAAGATTGTATTGACGAAGGAGTCTCAGAAGCATGTTCATGACAAGGTGTCGGCGCTAAAATCTTGATCGACTTTTGTCGGGGACGGAGAGGGAGCGGAGAATTTTGCAGCGAGCGTGTCTCTGGATTGCGGGTTCTCGCGTTGATAGAATTTCTGCAAGAGAGAGACTGCTTCGTCCGCAAGAAGGCCTGCGCGCAGGTCAGCATCTGGGTCGACAGTGATGACGGATCCACATCCGCCAAACTTGTCGTTGCCGCAGCCAAAGGTGATTTTTCGCACGCCAACCTCGCGCAGCGCGCCGGCGCACATGATGCAGGGCTCGCAGGTTACAAAGAGCTCGGAAGAAGCGAGAAGGTCCTTTGCGCTGGGTCCAACCCTGGCAAAGAGACGATCGATGGCAACGATTTCCGCGTGGCGCGTTGCATTGGCCTCCTCGTTGGTTTCGTTGCCGCCACTCGTCAGCACCGTTTCCTCGGCGGCGACATTTTCTTCACCTTGCCTCACAACAAATACGCAGCCGATCGGAACCTCTCGTCTCGCGAGCGCTGCTTCTCCCTCGGCAAGCGCCGCGCGCATCCAGCGTGCTGCTCCTGCGCCTGCACCTGCTCCTGCCTCGTGGTGGTCTTCTAGAGAGCTGCTCATCGCGAGATGCCTGCGTCTGCTTGCGCGGTGAGCCGCCCGACCCACCAGGCTAGGCCCGGTCCAAGTCTTCCTTCGCCTCGGTCTCGTCTCGTCTCGGCGTTCGCGCTCGCGCTCTCAAGTCTCTCTCCCGCCCCGCCGCGGGGCGCACAGAAGCGCCGGCGCGCAGATCGCCCTCAAGTGGATTGTTGTTGACCCGTCGCGCCCGACCCTTCCTTGTGCATGAATGCAGCAGCAGGCAGAATCGCAGGCGTAGGCCCAGGGGAGAGAGGACGGCGATTATTCATCGTCCATGCAAACTGACTGGTGGAGGTGCTCTCCAGCCTGCCGTGGCTGGCGGCCGAGGCTGCCTGGCCGTGCAGTTTGCAGGCCCGAGCTTCTTCTGAGACATGCATCATGCGCGAAATGAGCTCAGAGAATCGGGGACTCGCCTTCTCCTCCAAGTCCCTGTCCCATCCTAGATCATAATTGTGACTTACTGCACAGGTCACAGTCCACTTCGCTTGCCACCTCGCTGCTGCATCTGGCTGCCGGCTGCTGCAGTTGCAGCTGCACCTCGTCGAGCCCCGCGGACATTTCTCGCCTGCTCCACCGCTGCCCTCGCGCCCCGGGTCCAGCTTTCAGCGGCTTCGAGACCCCCTGCCTCGGCCTTGCCATCCACGTTGAGCATGCACGCCGCGCACTGCTTGCATCTGTACGCACTGTATGCATCTGTATGCGCGCAGCTGCAGTCCAAGCCACGCTCGCCTCTGCCGCGGGAACGATCCGCGCACGGCGCCGAGCTCTTAGGTCCGTGCGCCGGGCTCGACGCGACTGGGACTGGCGCGGCGGAGGCCCCTCGCGAGGGACGCGGCGCCCCCGCGGACGCAGCGAGCATGCAGGGGGCGAGAGAGGGGCTGGACTGGACCCGAGAGGATCGCACAGAGTCGCAGGCAGGGCGAGCAGGATGTACGTGCGCGCTGCTGCTGCGCCTCGTTTTGCGTGGATTGCGGTGGTTGAATATGCTGCGCGGACGACGTGGTCGGGACGATCTCGTGCCGCGGAGGATCCCAGCGCGTCCCGCCCGCCCGCCCTGCCGCCGCGCCCCGGCTGGCCGCACCGCCGCAGCTGCAGAGGAGGAAAGGCCTGCGGCCCTGCCGGTGCCGCCCATGCGCGCGGCGGGCAATGGCGCAGAGCTCAGAGCGCGGCGAGAGCAGCCCGGGCTCGAGCACGGAGGCGAGGCCGGACGCGGGGGCGACGCGCAAGCCAACGTCTCTCCCCGTGCGCGCACGGGACCCGGGAGGAGGCGCTGTTCTGGAGGGCAAGGCAAGGCGGGTCCGGTGGCAGCGGCGCGGCGCACGTGCGCGAGGCAGATGAGCCTCGCGGGGAAACGTGGGAGGCGCGGGCCGCCTTAACGCGCGCGAGGGAGGGAAGGGGCCGGTGCGCGCGAATAGAGAGGGGGAGAGAGGAGGGGAACGGGAGGAACCACCTTACGTAGTGGAGACTTTTCTCCAGGCACGGGCCGCGGCATGCGAGGAGGGGATGTGAGGGGCGTACCAAGGCTTGGTTTTCTCACGGCGGATCCTAGTGGAGGTTTCCTCCGGCATGGATTCTCCGAGTCGGCAAAGCGAGCGCGGATGACCAAATGTGGGAGTCTGAGGCCGTCACGTGGTATGGCCTAGCAATCCTGCTTCAGTGGTGTAGTCAGAGACTGCGGATGTAACCCCCCTCGCCACGAGCGAGGACGCACTAAGACTGGGCTTGGCGTATGAGGGCACGGATCCACCAGTGGAGAGAGTCGCAGCGATGCCCAGTGGGCACGTCCACTGCGGGGCGGCTCCGGAAATCGTTCAAACCTGGGCAGATCAAATTCAAATTCGAAAAGCAGCGACAAGCAGCCAGGTAGCCAGGCAGTCAGGCACGTACGCCCACTCGTGCGTGCGTGCGCTCGTCAGTCCGCACGCCCTCGCGCCCGCGCCGACCCCGCGCGCGCCCAGCCGCCCTCCACGCGCGCGTTGCCTGCTCCCCGCCCGCCCGCCCGCCCCGCCCCCGCGCGCGGTCTCGCACCGGACGGACAGCGAGCGAGGGCCGGCAAAGCGGTAACAAGGCCGCTCTTGCCCCCTCGCTTCCCCCGCTCCGAGACACCCGCCCCGAGGCAGCCCAGCCCAGTCTAGCGTGCGCCACGCGCGCTAGGCCAGCGAGGCAGCCAGCCCAGCGCGGCGTAGCAGCGCAGCGCAGCGAAGCAGGCAAGGTCTGTCTGATCGAGCCCGCGGGCGCGAGAGAGATAAGACCGACAGACAAGACAGACAAAAAAGGCACTCCTTTACTACTATAAAAGAGGCCCACCAGTTCACGCATACGCGCAAGGACAAGGAGAAGCAGATCGCGCGCTCGTCTCGCTCGAGCCTGCCTGCTACAGAGTACAACAAGCACGAGAACAACAACGGGAAAGTCTTTCCGCCAGTCGAACTTCGAGGAAAGTATAATAAAAAGTAGCAGAGCACGTACCAACAGACGAGAGCAAGCTCCAGAGCGTACACAGCCGAACGACAAGAAAGAGCGCAAGATGACATCAACGCCAACGGAAAGCAAGACGCAGCAGCAGGCGCAACTTCATCATCATCATCAGCAGCAGCAGCAGAAGCGACTTTCCTCGCGACTCGCGAGCGTGTCGGAATCCAAATCGGACGACGACCAGAGCAGCGCCCGCAGTGAGCGCAGCGAGTCCTCCGTAGACTTTGCCATGCCCGAACAATGCGCAGAGGGTGGCCTCAACCTCGAGATCACACAGAATCCTCTGCAAGTGTTCTGGAAAGATGAAGGCGGTCGCGGCAACTACCTCACCGCCACAGCCACCGTGCGCGGCGTCGAACAATACGGCAAAGTTACCATCATCCCGAGTCTCATGTACGAGAACTTTGCCGAAGTTGAGGATGCCGAGGAGATCCTTCGCGTCATTTCCGTCGAGCCCAAGATGGTGACTCGTTCCGGACAGCGCGTCACGGTCAAGTTCCGCATTGAAAAGGTGAGCCGCCGCAAAGATGGTCGCAAGTTCCGTCTTTCCCTGGGCTGCGACAAGGAGGGCGCACTCGCAGAGCGAGCCTGCACTTCGCCTGTCATGGTTCTCTCCAAGCGCAAGTCCCAAGCTGCGGTTCTCCAAGCGCACAATGGCTACCGTACTCCTGCAGGCACCCCCGCGCGCAAGACGTCCGGCGTCAAGCGTAAGGCTGCGCACACGCAGCGTCGCTCGTCGCTCCCCGTGACCAAGGTGGAGCATCAGCAGCACATGCACCATCATCCGCAGCACCAAGCCCACATGCATCATCCTCAACAAGCTCCGGCGCATCAGCACGTCGCCCAGCTTGATGCCCTTCGTACCACTGTGGGCGCGCTTGAGTCGAAGCTCTCGGCGCTTGTGGACAGAGTCATCTACCTCGAGAAGGAGAACAAGCGCCAGGCTATTGCCCTTGCGGAGAGCTTTCGCGCTCCGGAACCGGAGCCAGTGTCTTCGCCCAGCACCCATGCATTCGAGGACGACTTTGGCGAGTGGGGCATGGACAACACCAACCCCGATCTCTCCTTCAACTTTGGCCTGCCGAGTGGCGCAGCTTCTCCGGCCGAATTTTAATATTTTAGGCCCCAAGAATTGTACACATTGCACACACATTGCACACACACCGCTCACCCACATTCTCACGTACACACATCCGCTTTACACCCCCATACACATACACAAATATACACACACACGCTGACAAGTGTCATAGCGAGCGAGCACCTCGAGCGTGCTCATGCATAGACATAGAAATAGGCCGCCTGCACATGCGGAGGTGGATGGCTCCACCTCAGAGTTGCGATTTTCAAGGGCAAGGGTTCGCATACCGGAACGAGTGGGGCGAAAGATGTGATGGATAACTCTGTCTATTCGCATTCTCTTCTTCTCGTCCTGCACAAGATCTGAATGGGAGTTTGAACCGACGGTTTGGCGTCTTTTCGCCAAGCCACCATCGGTTCCTCTTTCTCAATCGCTCCCCCCTTTTATGCTTTCACTGCTATCCTCTACGGCTCGAGACTCGACCGAACGGCCAGCCAACCAACCAACCAACCGTAACAACGAGGTTTTGGCTGGTGTCAAGAAGTCAAGAAGACGAAAATGACTCTCGAGGGTAGCCGTGACACGCCTGTACACATTGTAAATGAAAAGCATGCATCCTAACCCGACGCCTGCCCACAGCTTCGCAACGCTGCACGAGCTTGAACCCCTCGTCATTGCGACGTGTTCAAACGTGATCTTGCGCAAGTCCCGCGCTTGGACACATGTACATAAAGTTACATACAACGATTCATAGCACGTATACATCTTCCTTCCTTCCCATCGCTAGCGTCTAAGTCAACATTTATTTATCTCCCATCAAGTTTGTGCAAACGATCGCCCTCGATAGGCAGTCATTCAGCCAGCCAGCCAGCCAGCGAGTTAGCTGGTCGGACACTTCATTCATCGATTTTAGAAGAAGAAAAACAATAATTCGATCGATCGATGAATTGATTGAGCTTCGTTGCACAATACGAGACAAAGTCAAAGGCTGCGCGAGGCTAGTCCAGGTTCACCGTCGATTCAGAGTGCTAGGGTACGAGGTGCAGAGCACCTCAGCTATGTCCAGGCCACGAGCAAAATAAGCACAAAGAGCACCCCAAGGAGAGAAAGAATAGTCCAAGTCTGGCACCTGCTGTTCGACTTGAGGATCTTATCCATCTTGCTGAGCGTGGCCTCGAGTCGAGTCGAAGCAGCCTCGACGTCGTCGCCCAAGTCGTCGAGCATGATGTTTTGCGCATCGATTTCCTCCCCGATCGCCGTGGCCATGTGACCAAGCCGCGATGCACCCTGCTCGAGCTCGTCAAGATGCTCATCTTGCTGTCGCTGCGCCATGAGCTGTTGTTGCTGTTGATCCTCAATAAAGGCTTGATTTGACGCTGCGGCAGCAGCCGCCCCAAGAGCACCACCGTCAGCATTGTTGTTGCTGCGTCGCAAGAGATCCTTCTTGGCATCTGCCTCGAGCTTGCCCACGGTCTGTGCGCTCGTCATTGACCCCTGCATCGACCTGATCTCGTTCTTGATCTCACGCATGAACGCCTGTCGGCTGTTGAGCTCGCCATCTGAAATGTGCGCAAAGTTTGATCGGTGCGTCTGCACGCGCTTCAGGACCTGGTCCAGGTCTGCGGCGCTACTCTGTAGACTGTTCAGTTCAGCCTTGAGCGATGCGTGTTCGTTCTGGAAAGTTTTGTTCTGAGCCGTGTCTGTGGTCTCCAGCAAGTGCTTCCACTGCGCGAAGCGCTTCGACGCCTTTTGCACGTGAGCCTGCAGCTCGTCCCGAAACGCGTAGAACGGGTCGTCCGAAGTCGACGACCCGATCAAGGGAACTTCGATCGAAGACATCGCGAGTTACTTGGCCTAGTTCGGGGCCACGTCCACAGCGAGGTCACTTCACCTCGCCCTCGCGTCGCGCGCTCGCTCGCTCGCTCGCTCGCTCGTTCGTTCGTCCGAAACCTCAGCGCCTCGCGCCGTCGGTTCTCAGACTCGCGCTGTCTGCGCGGCGCGGGCGGCGTCCTGCGCGCGGCACGGAAGAAGTGCCGCGAGTCTGCTCTCCGCGCCACGCCGTGCCGCGCCGCGCCGTGCCGCACAGCGCCCTCGCGTCTCGCCGCGCCGTGCCTTCGCGCAGCGCAGCGCCTCGCCTCGCCTCGCCTCGCCTCGCCTCGCCAGGATCTCGTTCTGCGTGCCTCGGCGGGCCGCTCGACCACAACGAAGCTATAGCTCCACTTTGTCGCCCGCCCCGGCAAGTGAAGCAAATCCTTTTCTCCACTCACGGCGGCGTCTTGCGATGGCCATGGTGGCTGAAAGGAAAGAAAGCCGCGGGAGGGGCGGGCGGCGACAAAAGAATGAAACAAAAAAGGGCCGCGGCCGCGACCGCAAGTGAAGAATGGGGGCTATAACCCACTGTGCGCTGGCGCAGCTGGAGCAGCGAGCGGCGAGTGCCATCCAAACCCGAGTAGGTCGAGCAGGAGGACTCGCGCAGACCGTCTGCGCGCCGTGCTGCGGACGGAGCTGCTGCGCGCACGCCGGAGACAGGCGCCGGGGAACGGCGCGCCGCCCGCAGACTGCACGCCGGCATCAAGACTCGCAAAGGCAGAGCGGCAGACGTAGGCTCGGATAGCCACCATGTCGGGCCACGAGATCAAAGACCTGACGGCGCTGCGCGGCGCCTCGCACCCTGCCTTTCGAGGCGAGGGCGCGCAGGCAGACGGGAATGAGGGCGATGAAGCAGAGGATGCGCAGGCTCTGCGCGAGCACCTTGAAAATGCCTCTGGGACTAAGAGCACGCGAATCGTGGACAACGAATCAGATTATCAAAAACAACGTCATAAAATGGGCGATATGCTCAAACACGGAAACGAGACCTATCAAGAGCGCATGGCTAGGCGCAAGGCCGAAGACCTGGCGGCACGAAGTGCGCATCAGGAACCTATGGGTCCTCCTTCATCATCTATGGGCCCTCCTCCATCACATTCGACACCGTCTTCCACGGCAGCGACAGTATCTTCACAGTCTCGCAGCAAGAGACGTCGATGGGACGATGATGGGTCGATGCCACCGACATCATCTTCTTCGTCCGTTGCCTCCTCTTCGTCGGCGCTTGCTGCCCGTACAAACGGACTCGCTTCTGCGCGAGACAGCAGCCACCTCAGTGGCACTGATGCAGACATGAGCTCGGACAACGAGGCAAGAGAAGGAGGCAAAGAGGGTCGCGGCGCAGCAACAACGACGCGGCGTCGGCGACGATGGGACGCTGCCCCTGACGAGGCTGCGGCCTCCATCACGGCGTCAATGCCAGCGCCCGCTCCTGTAACATCATCACCAGTCGACGATGCGCTCGAAACACAATCCGACGCAGGCGCCTCGGTGGCTACAAGCGCGACTATCATGACTCGGGCTGAGAGGGATATTGCCGAGCGGAATCGCCCCCTTACGGATGAAGAACTCGACGCCATGCTACCCAGTGAGGGTTTCGCGGTCGTGGCGCCACCCGCCTCATACAAGCCGCCGACGCGCGATGCGACAAGCATTATTGTTGATGCGAGCTCTTTAACGGTGAGCGGGGGCGAAGACGTGAATGGCCCTACAAGTTCTGGTGCGACCGCCTTGGATGAAAATGCTTCACCCGAAGAACGTGTAGGCGCTCTTTTGCAACGCATCATGGATGGCACACCGGCGCAACGCAAGGTTGGCTTGCGACACATTTCTCGGCGCGCGCGAGAGTTTGGTGCCGGCGCGATTTTTGGCCAGGTCTTGCCAATGATGATGAGCCCCACACTCGAGAATCAACAACGACACCTCCTCGTCAAGGTGATCGGCCGTGTCCTGTACCGCTTGGACGATCTGGTCTGTCCCTATGTGGATCAGATTCTCGTGCCTGTCATGCCTTTACTTATTGATGAGGACTTTTTTGCTCGAGCCGAGGGTCGCGAAATCATCGCTAACTTGAGCAAGGCCGCAGGCGTGCCGACCATGATTGCAGCTTTGCGACCAAACGTGGACCATAAGGAAGAGTATGTTCGTAATGTCACCGCTCGTGCATTTGCGGTCGTTGCGTCGGCAATGGGCATTGCAAGTTTGGTCCCCTTTCTCCGCGCCGTTTGCGCGAGCAAGTCGTGGCACGCAAGGCATACTGGTGTCAAGGTCGTGCAGCAAATTGCCGTCCTCGTTGGATGCGCAGTGCTTCCGCACCTCACGAGCCTTGTCGGGGTTGTAAAGAATGGACTCGAGGACAAAGTCACCAGGGTGCGGGACATGACGGCTCTTGCTCTGGCAGCCTTGGCTGAGTCTGCCCACCCGTACGGCATCGAGTCATTTGATCCCGTCCTCGAACCGCTTTGGCACGGTGTACGCCAACATCAGGGTAAAACGCTGGCCTCGTTTCTCAAGGCTGTCGGCGCGCTCATTCCGCTTTTTGATGACGAAGAGTATGCTTCGTACTTTGCCAAAGAGGTGATGGCTATTCTGATCCGCGAGTTCAAGTCTTCAGATGACGAGATGCGCAGAATTTGCCTGCACGTTTTGCGGCAATGCGTCAAGAGCGATTGCGTTACTGCTGCGTACTTGCGGGAGAGCGTGTGTCCTGAATACTTTCGCAACTTTTGGATTCGGCGTATGGCGTTGGAGCGACGAAACGCAAAGCAGGTCGTGGAGACAACAACGACGCTGGCCAACAAGCTCGGGGCGGCAGATGTAGTGGCGCGGATCGTGGACGAGCTCAAGGATGAAAATGAGGCGTATCGGCGCATGGTCATGGAGGCCTTGAGTGAAATTGTCGCCAACCTCGGTGCTGCCGATATTTCTTTGAATCTCGAGCAGCGACTCGTGGACGGGGCCATGTACGCCTTTCAAGAGCAAGGTTCTGTTGCCGCCAAGAGCTCGGCAGAAGATAGCCGCCAGGTCGATCGCGAGTCAGCCACAATTCTGAGTGGCTTCAGCACGATTCTCAACGCGCTTGGCGAACGCAGCAAGCCCTACCTGGCCCAAATCGCTGGCATTATCAAGTTTCGCTTGAATAGCAAGGATGCAGTCATTCGTGCTCAGGCCGCAGATCTTTGTGCGCTGGTGGCGCCTTTGCTCAAACTGTGCAAGGAGGACCAGCTCTTGGCGCATCTAAGCGTCGTCCTCTTTGAGAATCTTGGCGAAGAATATCCCGGGGTCTTGGGGTCCATCATCGGTGGTCTGGCTGGCATTGTGAGCTCCATCGGTATGACAAAGATGGCGCCCCCCATCAAGGACTTGCTGCCCCGCGTCACTCCGATTCTCAAGAATCAAAATCCAAAGGTTCAAGAAAATGCGATCGCGCTCGTGGGACGCATAGCAGCTCGTGCCCCAGAGCAGGTCGCGGCACGCGAGTGGATGCGCATTTGCTTTGAGCTCATTGAGCTTTTGCGTGCGAAGCAAAAGTCTATTCGTCGTGCGGCTGTCGCAACCTTTGGCTACATTGCTGAGGCAGTTGGCCCCCAGGACATCACTCACGCTCTTCTCAACAATCTCAAGGTGGCCGATCGCTCCTCACGCGTCTGCTCCACGGTGGGTCTCGCCGTAGTAGCCGAGTCCTGTGGCCCGTTTACCGTGCTCCCCTCGCTGCTGACAGACTACCGCTTCACGGACAGCAATGTGCAGCATGGTGTCCTCAAGTCGCTAAGCTTTTTGTTCCAGTACATTGGTGAATCCTCGAAGGATTACATTTACAGCGTAATCACCTTGCTTACAGACGCTCTTTGCCAACGTGACGCCGTTCATCGTCAGACGGCTTGCTCCGTGGTCAAGCACCTTGCTCTTGGCGTCTACGGCGCTGGATGCGAGGATGCCCTTGTGCATCTTCTGAACTTTGTGTGGCCCAACATTTTCGAAGAGTCTCCCCACGTGATCGCCGCTGTGTTTGAGGCTGTGGAGGGCATTCGCGTCGCGCTTGGCGCTCACATGGTGTTCTTGTACGTGCTGCAGGGTCTCTTTCACCCCGCGCGACGCGTGCGAGAGGTGTATTGGCGCATTCACAACAATCTCTACGTTTACGGCGGCGAAAAACTCATCCCTGTGTACCCGAGACTTCCACCAGACTATGCATTGCCAGAATCTCGGCCTACAGACATTTCTGCACGCAAGCACCAACTTGTCGAGGTCCTCTCTGCGCCGAAAGCAGAGGCTGAGATCCGCAATTCATACGAAAACACCTATCTCGATCTCTTTGTGTAGAAAAAAAAATAGACAGGTCGAAAACAAAATAAATCACAAACACTCACAGTCAACAACTTAATGTTTTGTTGCGCGCAAGGACGTGCCTACAATCGGCCCAGGACGTAGTAGTACTACCAGTAGGGCCGTGGGGGCCTGTCGCTAAGGCTTTCCAACGTTGATCTTTGTGGTGCAATCGTCAATCTCAATCAAAACAAAACAAAACAAAACAAAACAAAACAAAACAAAACAAAACAAAACAAAACAAAACAAAACAAAACAAAACAAAACAAAACAAAACAAAACAAAACAAAACAAAACAAAACAAAACAAAACAAAACAAAACAAAACAAAACAAAACAAAACAAAACAAAACAAAACAAAACAAAAACACATTTTTTTTTCTCAATTAGCACCAGCAGACAGAGCAAGCAGCCAACAAAGCCTGTTTGCACGAGGATCGTCAACGACAAAGAGGACGGGCGGGCGGGAGAGCGCGCGTGCGTGGGCGATCAAGGACCATGTCGGCAGTGCGTACACCACTGGACGTGGTGGCGCTCAGCATTGATGAGCGCATCTTTGTCAAGTGCCGCGGCGGCAGGGAGCTGCGCGGCAAGCTGCACGTAAGTCCTCGGGCGGCATGGTGATGAATGAGGGCGCTTCGCGCGCTTCAGACGGTTGTGCGCGCGCGCGGCCCCTCTAGGCTTGGGTCCGAACGGATGGTGCACGAGTGAAGACGACAAGTGCTTGCCTTGAATAAATTGATAAACTGACCGCACGGTTCGCTCTCTAAACGCAGGCATTCGACCAACACCTGAACATGATCCTTGGCGACGTGGAGGAGACCATCAAGGAGGAAAGTGATGGAAAGGAAACTGTAGGTTCGATGCGTTTTCTTAGATTATTGTTTGATTTGCGGGTTCGAAGATGAATATTTGCTGATCTGTTTCCTGTATCTTCCGCAGGAGGTGAAACGTGAGAAGGAGCTTCTTTTCGTGCGTGGCGATGTCGTCATCCTCGTTAGCCCTCCCGTGAGCACTTAATCCAGGTCCAATACGTTTGCGAGGGCATTTAGAGGATAGATAACAGTCACATAGAAGTCTGCCTCGACAAGAATCCATCTTGAACTCAATCTGAGTCCACTTCAAAGTTAGAAATAGCTGCATTCTTCTCGTGAAAAGTGAGTTTGAAGGGGATGATCGGTACGCTCGCTCGCGTCCCTATCAAGTTTGGAGAATGTTCAAGGTTTTCACAACGCCTTTTAACGCAGCCGCGGGCATCGTTTAGAAGGCGACGTTTCTAGCGTGATTTATAATATCTTTTGATCTATTTGTTTGGGCCAACACGTGCTGTGAGTAGAAAAAAATGCTCGGACTATCACGTGGAAGCCTCAAAGTTGGCAAGCGCAGGGATAATCGCATCATATGCTGCAATTCCTTCAAGGAAGACTGATCGCTCGAGGTACTCGTTATGGTCGTGCAAGAGGATTGGAGTGCGAGCCATCGGGGAAAACCCAAGAGCAGGAATGCCTAACACCCGCAAAAACCGTGAATCAGAAGCGACAGGGAAGACCTCTCGCGAAATTTTGAGACCAGCCCTTTCAGTAGCATTCTTAAAAGTGGTCCATAGCTCGTCACTCTCGTCAAAGGACCACACCGCATGAATATCGCGATCGTCATGACCATATCTGGGATCGAACATCCAGCTCATGCCAGCTTCACAGCACCAGTCATTGAGCATTTTACGCACGTCCTTGATAGGCATGGTCACCGGTACCCGAATGTCAAAACCGGCCGTGGCTGACGTCGGAATCACATTGAGCGAGAAACTCTTGCCTCCGTCCGTGGAGACACCGGCTTGGAGAGCAGTCAAGTTGATAGTGAGAACATCGCCAAGCTTCTTTGCCTCGCAGTGCTTGCAGCCTGATCCAGTCATGCCGAGAAGCGCCTCTTGCTCGCGGCGTAAAGTGAAGGCCTTGTTTGCCATGGTGAGCAGCTTTTCGACGGCCGTGTTTTGAATGAAGCGACTGCCATGGCCCGTGGGGCCCTCGCACTTGACTAGGACCCACATGGGCATGCGTTCACCGTAAAAAACGGTGCACGCTGGATCTTGAGCGTCGTTTGCCATCCCCTCGTCGAGGGCGATACAGACTTTACCAATGATGCGGTCGAAATGACCATCTCTTACAAAGGCGCCCATGCCATCTTGACTTCCAATCTCCTCGTCAGGAGTGAACGTGAGCCACACAGATCGCTTGAAAAGGTGAGAGACCTTGGCAGCATCGCCGCCAGCGCGATTCAGAGCCGCGCGGTATGCTCGTGCCATCGAAAGCACATATTGCGCACAGACGCTCTTCATGTCCTGCGTTCCGCGGCCATAGATTCGACCGTCTTTTTCTACGGCGGCCCATGGGTCGACGTCCCAATGTTCTTCCATGGCCGGTACCACATCATAATGCGAGTGAAGCAATACCGCGTCGAGGCTAGGGTCTTCGCCGCGCACCTCGACCACGAGGACGGGCTTCTTCTCGACGGCCTCGACAAGCTTAGTGGACGCAAGCGGGATCAGCTCTTTGATGCGTGAGGCGAGCCACTCTGCGCAGTCTCGATAAACACCCGTGGGACCTTCTGCCGAGACCGTCCGGAAGCGCAAGAGGTCGCGGAAAAACTCGACTTCTTCTTCTTCTTCGTGCTCTGCCATTTTTGCGTTGCTTGCTGCTGAGTGATTGGATCGACGTCAGCTCAGCTTAGCTCAACTCTGCTCTGCTCTGCTGCTCCACTCTACTTTGCTCTGCTCAGCCTCGCTCACTGACTGCCTTGCTCGCGCAATAGCCTTCGGAGCGGGTAAGCGCGCTGTTGCCGCATTGGAGAACCGCCACGCCCGTCAAGACACGCCACAATTCGCGTTCCCGCGTCCACGTTCGTGAAACTTTGCGCTAACAGTAAGGCGGTCGCGATCAAATCTCGCTCGGAATCGCTCGGAACACAAAATTCCCTTTTCTTCAAGTTTTTTTTTCTTTTTCCTTTTCTTTTTCCTCCTTCAAGTTTTTGCCCACCGAGGAGCTGGGCGATCGATCTTTTGTGCAAGGTTGAGCTTGATCTTAATTCTTTGTTTAGTTTTTATAGTGGTTGGCAAGCGCAGGGAGGATCTTGTCGTAGACAGCGATGCCCTCGAGAAAAACGGAACGCTCAAGGTACTCGTTGTGCTCGTGCAAAAGAACGGGGGAACGCGCCATGGGCGAGAAGCCAAAAGCGGGGATATTCACACCACGCAAGAAGCGCGAGTCAGTCCCAGCAGGGAAGATTTCTGGGGAGACCTTGACACCAACACCCTTGGTAGCCTCGGAGAAAACGGACCACCATTCATCATTTTCGTCAATTGAAGAGACGGCATGGATGTCACGATCGTCATGACCGGTTTTCGGATCAAACATCCAGCTCATGCCAGCTTCACAGCACCAGTCATCGAGCATCTTACGCACGTCCTTGATGGGCATGGTCACCGGTACCCGAATGTCAAAGCCGGCCGTGGCTGACGTCGGAATCACATTGAGCGAGAAACTCTTGCCTCCGTCCGTGGAGACACCGGCTTGGAGAGCAGTCAAGTTGATGGTGAGAACATCGCCAAGCTTCTTTGCCTCGCAGTGCTTGCAGCCCTCACCGGTGGCACCCAAAATTTGCTCCTGCTCACGACGCTTTGCAAAAGCCTTGTTGGCCATGGTGATCAGCTTTTCCACCGCCGTGTTCTGAATAAAGCGACTGCCGTGGCCCGTGGGGCCCTCACACTTGACCAAAACCCACATGGGCATTCGCTCGCCGTAAAAGACAGTGTACTCCGCCTCCTCCTTGTCGTTGGCAAGGCCTTCGTCGAGCGCCACAGCTACCTTGCCAATAATATTTTCAAGGTGGCCGCCCCTGATAAATGCGCCCATGCCATCCTTGCCGCCAATTTCCTCATCGGGAACAAAGGTGAGCCAGATCGAGCGCTTGAAGAGGTAGCTTACCTTGCTGGCGTCGCCGTCTGCATTCTCAAGAGCCGCGCGATACGCTCGTGCCAGAGAGAGTACATATTGTGCACAGACGCACTTCATGTCCTGCGTACCGCGGCCGTAAATGCGACCATCCTTTTCAATAGCGGCCCAGGGATCAATGTCCCAGTGCTCGTCCATGGCCGGTACCACATCGTAGTGGGAGTTGAGGAGGATTGCATCCAGACTCGGGTCTTCGCCACGCACCTCGACAACGAGAATAGGCTTCTTTTCCACTGCTTCAACAATCTGCGTCGAAGCGATCGGGACGAGCTCCTTGACGCGCTTCTCGAGCCACTCGACGCAGTCGCGGTACGCCCCAGTCACCGGTCCTTCTGCGGATACCGTACGGAAACGCAAGAGTTCGCGGAAGAAATCGACCTCTGCTGCTTCATGCTCCTCGATGGCGTTCGTCATTCTCTCCTACGCAACGATTGCCGTGGCCGTGCGAGGCGCGAGGCAGCCGTAACTCGCGTCGGGGCTGGCGTTTTCGCCTAAAGGTTTCTCTGGCCGGTGACGGGCCGCTGCTCTCTTTCTCTTTCTCTCCCTCGCTCCCTTGCTCTTCTTTTTGTTTTTGGTCTGCACTGTGCATGTGTCGGGGAGCCCCAAATCTCGATCTTCCCACCTCTTAATCAAAACGATCCGTTCCGGTGACAGCACCCGGGGTCCGGCAGCATACCTCCAATGGCACTTGTCTGACTGTGACAGTGACAGTGACAGTGCCCATTGTGAGTTTTGCAGTACTCGGCAAGCCAGTTCGTTGTGCTGTGCACAGCCACAGTCACAGTGCTCAGCAGCGCCTGCGCTCAGCGAATTGCCAGACCAACGGTCAAGCACATGTAAAATGAGCGAGGCTGGTGCTGTCCGCCTCACTTCGTACGCTCATATACGTGAGATACATAAGGCGGACGGCTGGGCCTAAGGAAGGGGCCATCGGTCGAGAGCAAAGCAGGAGGGAGAAACACAAAAAGAGTAAAGGCTCTATTAAGGTCAGCAAACCCACATGGCGAAGATAACATAAGTGATGATGGAAGCAACGATGAGACTGTCCCCTGTATTGAAAGTTCTCACCATCGCCGTGGTCGCTCTGAGCTCGCCATCGATGACACATGCCGCGGACCCAAATTGCGAGTGCCGTACATCGTTTCCGCAGTCCTTATTGGATTCGGATCTCTACGATGAAGAAGCCAATTGCCTGTACTACGCGGACGGCGCAACTAGGTACTGCTACAACATTTCATACGGTCTCAACGAATGTTCAGCCTATGATGAGAGCCTAGACCCATACTGCTCGGGACTCTTTCCTCCGGGATTTTGCGAGCAGTCATTTTGCTTTGTCGACAGCTCCTGTACGAGTGATTCATACGCGTCAACCTACTTTCCAGGACACGGCCTGTACTACTCGTACGAGACGTGCGGGTCCTATAACTCGTTCGCCACATGGATTGGAGACGACCTTCCACATAGCATGACCGATCTCATCGCGCTCGTGGAAGGATACGCTCTAAGCGCCAAGCAAGCCCTCGAAGCGAACCTTCAGGACGTTCGTTATCTTCTCCGTGCAGGAAATGCTGAGGACTGCATTCTGCAGTTGGCATGCGAAGAGTGCAGTAGCTGTGAAGGAAACGAATGTTGGGACCAGGACATTGATACGAAAAGAACGAACGTTGTTTTCAATCCAAGCTTAGAAGCCACAACACCTGAAAATGCCACAAAGGAGCTCGCCTGCATGGCAAATTATATCGCATCAACGTATCGTCGTACCGCGGCCAAGGAGTATAACGACGAAGGGCGTATTGCATACCAATACTTTGGGTCCCAAGACACGGGCGCGATGGTGCAATGGCCGGCGTTAGAGTTTTGCAGCAATGATTTCGATGCGCGGCAACGACCATGGTATGCTAGTGCGGCGAGTGGTCCCAAAGACATTGTCATCGTGATCGATGTCAGCGGATCAATGTATGGATCACGAATTGAACTTGCTCGTTCAGCTGCCAAGGCTGTGCTGCGCACCTTGACCTGGGTCGACAACGCAAACATTGTTATTTTCGATCATGCATACAAAGACCGCTATGCTGCAAGTCTTCGACCAGCCACTGAAAGCGAAATCGCTCTAATGACCACTTGGATTGACGAGAACGTAGTTGCCTCGGGGGGTACAGACTTTGAGGAGGCTCTCGGGGTCGCTGCGACCATGCTCGCTGAGAGCTCGGCCTGCAGCAAAGCAATTCTCTTCATGACTGATGGCGAAGATGGAACTGGTTTTGACGAATCGTCACTTGAAGAAGTCTCTTCCGATACAGTCATTTTCTCCTATGCAATTGGGACTGGAGCAACGATTGAACCGCTGCAGACGATGGCGTGTGCAACGGGCGGAATATTCTATCCTGTTGAATCAGAAGCCAACCTGCCGAGTGTCATGGCCAGCTATTACCAATACTTTGTGCAGCTCGCAGACCCTTGCGCTGTGAGTTGGACTCGATATACCGATGCTATGACGGGTGTAGAGCTGTTTGGCGGATGCACAGCCATTTTTGATACCCTTGCAAACGAGACTGTCCTTCAAGGAGTAAATTGCGTGGACCTGAATTTGATTGTGGAGCCTGGCATGCTGCAAACTTGCAACAACAACGCATACGATACTTTCGTTGATATCATAAAAAGCCAAGCTGCGCGCTGTGGCGATCTGGCCAGCGTTGGTGGATGTGCGCTCAGTAAACTTCGTCAGCAAGTCGGTTCTTCTTCGGTTTGCTCCGCGGACAGCGCCTTCTCCTCATGTGGGAATACAAACATTGCCTACAATGCATCATCGTGCCCAGCTCCAAATCCAAATCGCTTCAATGACATTATTCTGGAAGGTTGCGATGCAGACTACAACAGTTGTGGCGCCTTTTCCTCGACCTCCACTCTGGCCCCCACTTCTTCTCTTACCGATGACATCGCCGCGGCAATGAGCTCTATTGCCTACATTGTTATGGGCGTTGGTATCTTTGTCGTTGGTGTCTCAGTAGCTTGCGTCTGTTTGTGCCTCAAGGCGATGAAAAAGAGAAACAGAGTCAGCCTGCCGCCGTCGGCAATGGCTGGTCCGCCTCTTGTCCAAAATGGATATCAGGCTGCAGCTGGTCATGCGCCAGGAACTGGATATCAGGCTGCGGCTGGTCATGCGCCAGGCGCTGGGGCAGCTGCCAGCGCAGGACCCAGCGTAACTGTTCCTGTCGCTGCAATGCCTGTGGTAGCAGTTCCCGTGGCCGAGCTGGCAGTGAATGAGGAGACATTTGACGCGAAATGAGAAGAGATGTTTGCTCTCTCGCGGATGGTTGGTGCTACATACATGCCGCGCATCCAAAACAAAATCAGCTTTTTGCGAAGCTGACGTGGCAAGTTTTTCCCGACAAGGTTCGCCAATCACCCCGACGACGCATGGCGGCATTCTTCTGACGCATGATGACGCCCACAAAAAATCCATGCGCATGAGCGCTAAAAAGAGAAAGAGGCACAGTTCGACAATCGTATCAGCATCGCTTCGGCCGACGCTGACCCCGAATTTTGTGCAGGCTGCTGTAGGATAGACTTTACGGGAATGTATGAAATTAATGTCAATAAAAATAGATTCTTTGAAGTCTTCGTCGACAGTAACATTTTGTAAGTAAATAACGATTATTACAGTCTCGTGGCCTTAGTCTCCTCGACAACGACTGCGACTGGAATGGCGGGGGCCTCTTGCCCCTGTGAGAAAGGAGGATTAAGAGGAGGAGACTGTGAGGAAGGAGGATCAAGAGGAGGAGAAGAGGCGTTTCTGTCTGCTTGCCCAGACGACTTTGCTTGAGTTGGCGAGGCACGTCGGTTGCGAACAAAACACAGTCCCAAAACAACAAGTCCCACAAGGCCGCCGAAAATTCCGCCAACAATGGCTCCAACCTGACTCGACGAGTCATCAGAAGAAGATGTCAGATCGCCGCAGCTGTCAAAGCTAGTCGCACAGTCTTCGAGAATTATGTCACTGAAACGATTGGCATTCGGTGACGGACATGACGAGGCGTTGAAAGCAATGTTCGTGTTCTCGCACGAAGTGACCGTGAGGTCTGCCTCGCAGACTGCTGACGAGCCCACGTCCGCTCGGAGCTTTTTCAGGGCGCAGTCGCTCACGACGCTCTCTTCGCCACAGATTTCAGCTTGGCTACGAATGAGCTCGACAAACTGGTTGTAGGCGTTGTTACCGCAAGTCTGTAGCTGCTTCGGGCCGACAATTAAATTTAGATCGACGCAGTTCACGCCCTGAAGAACCGTTGAATTCGTGGTCGTGTCGAAGATCGCCGCACATCCCCCGAGAAGTTCCGCGCCTGTGATCGCATCTGTGTACTGGACCCAATTTACTGCACATGGGTCCGCGAGCTGGACAAAATACTGATAGTAGCTGGACATAACGTCTGGGAGCTCACTTGCTTCACTAATGCTGTAGAAAATCCCTTTTCTTTCGCAGGCCATTTGCTGCAAGGGTGCAGTCTGAACGGACGTCCCAAGCGCGTAAGAGAAGATGACCACATCAGACGGGACGAAGTTCAGAGCCGAGTCATCAAAGCCGGTGTTGTCGTTACCGTCTGTCATGAAAAGGATGGCCTTATTGCAAGCCGAACTGCTAGAGAGCATCTGGCCAGCTGAGCTCAGCGCTTCCTCAAACTCAGTTCCGCCTCCTGCTTGAACATTCTGGTCTACCCAAGCTAACATACTCTCGAGGGTGTCCTCTGTCGTCGTTTTCAAGGAGGAGGAGTATTGCGCTACGATGCCGCTCTCAAAGAGAATGATGTTGGCCCGATCGACCCAGGTGAACGTTCGAAGCACAGCCTTGACAGCGTCGCGCGCGAGCGCGATGCGTGTTCCGGACATGGAAGCGCTGACGTCAATGACTAGCACAACGTCCCTCTGTCCGCTCGCCGCGCTTGCATACCAAGGGCGTTGCCGAGCGTCAAAGTCGTAGCTGCAAAACTCAGACGCGGGCCACTGCACCATGGCACCCGTGCTCTGCGATCCAAAGTACTGGTATGCGATGCGACCATCGTCATTGTACTCCTTGGCCGCGGTGCGACGATACGTTGAAGTGATATAGCCCGCCATGCAAGAGAGCTCCTCAATCTCGTCTGCCGAGGCCACATTTTCGAGGTTGGGATTGAAAACTACGTTGACACCACGAGTATTGATGGACTGATCCCAGCATTCGTTTTCCTCGCAACCTGAGCAGCCGTCGCAGCTGGAGACGAGATTGCACTCTTCAGTCGCGCCTGTCTGCACGAGATCCCGCACCTGCTGCACGTTTTCCTCGAGAGCCTGCTTGGCGCTGAGCACATAGGCCTCCACCAGAGCGATGAGGTCGGTCATGCTGCGCGGTACATCGTCCGTTGCCCAGGTGATGAAAGAGTTGATCGAGCCGCACGTCTCGTACGAGTAGTACAGACCATAGCCCGGAAAGTACGAGGACTCGTACCGATCGCTCGAGCACGAGCTGTCCACGAAGCAGAAGCTTTGATCGCAAAAGTCGGGAGGGAAGAGTGTCGAGCAAAAGGGGTCGAGGTCCTCATCATGCGCCGCGCACTCGTTGAGTCCGTAGGAGAGAGGGTAGCAGAATCTTATTCCACCGTCCTCATAGTACAAGCAGTTCTCGATCTCGTCGTAGAGGTCAGACTGGCGCAGCGCCAGGGGGAGCTCCGTCAGACACTCGCAGCCTGCCTCGGCTGCTTTTGTCACGACCGGTACCACGCAGAGCGCTGCGAGCACTTTTAAGCTTTTGGTCGCCGCCATTTTGAAGCCTGTAACGTAGCTAGATGCAAAGGCCGGCACGTTTCACGAACCAACCTGAAGGTAACCAACGCAACGCGGCCCTGAACTAGCCAGACGTCGTCTCCCGGTCGCGCGCCACCTCGCTGCTCGCCGTCTCGCCGTTCCGGCGCCGTCCCTTGTTGCGCAAGGATTTAGCTCCTCCTATTTCAGATTTGCTGCCCCGGCAAGCCGCGAGCAGGCGCGTGCTCCCTGCGACAAGATGACGGGGCGAGGCCGCACACCCGCAGCCCGCTCGCTGGATTGCGCTGTGGGCCCCCACCACAGCATTTCACTACTTCCCCCTCTCGCCACTCGCCCTCCGGCCCGTCTCGGCGGCCCCGCGCGGCCTGGAGAGCGCCAGAACAGCTCGAAAGAACTTCGACCATGCTGATGCCGGTCTCATCGCGGGCGCCAACTGCGCGGTCGACCGCTCGCACGCTCGCTCTCTCGCTTGCCGGGCTGCAGCTGCGGCCGTGAAACCTGCTTACCCGCCGCCCTCATCGTCTCGCACCTCCCTGTCTCCGGCCTATAACAGTAAGTTCGCGGGGAGAGAGGAAACTGCGCTGTGGCAGCTGCGGAAGAGTGGGACCACAGCCGTTCTGGATACGCTCCACTCGCGGCGCTCCAACAAGCTGCGCAGCGCAGAGGAGGAACAAAGTCTATACGGAAACTCGGCTGGGAGGCGGCGCGGGATGGACGCTTCGATCGCGCGCGCCGGAGAACGCGACGCGGGCTGGCAGTTCCCGCGCGGTTCCCGCCCGCCTTGACACGGACGGGCGACCATGGCGGCAGGGGCCGGGCGAACCAAGGAGAACGACTCATAGTCCGCTAGCTAGCTAGCTACTAGACCTGGGCTAGTATGATACGTGCAACTGCAACTCGTGCGCAGTCCCCGCAAGGCCCACCTTAAGCAAATGATAAAGCGCCTGTGATGAGGGTGTGGGTCGGGGGTGCTTGGTTGGCTTTTGTGGCGGGGGAGAACCAGCGCGATCGAGCGAGAGGAAAGTCGAGCACGCGCAGAGCCACGGTATAAACGCTTTTTATTGATGGTGGCTTTCGCTGGTTGCGACCGAGGAGCAGGAAAAGAACATGATCGTTTTGATAAATGACTACAATAGCAAGGCCGAGACCAGTGCAAAGCATAGAAGAGAAAATTTGAGGGAGACGGCGGCGGAAGGCGGGTCGTAGTATAGTGCCGTGCAGCTTTCGTACTCAGCGTTGCAGTCTTGAAGGATAATATCACTGAAGCGATTGGAGTTGGGTGCGGGACAGGAGGTAGCGTTGAAGGCAATGTTCGTGTTCCCGTCGCAGGCGCCCAAGATGCTATCCGAGGCACAGACAGATGACGAACCGACCTTTGCACGCAACTTTTTAAGAGCGCAGCCGCTAACAGAGCTCTGAGCGCGGCACGTGGCAGCTTGGCTGCGAACCATCTCGACGAAGTTGTCGTATGCGTTGTTGCTGCAGGTTTTCAGCTGAAGCGGCTCGACGATGATGTTCAAGTCAACGCAATTGACTCCTTGCAGCACTGTCTCGCTAGATAGCGTATCAAAGATGGCGGAGCAACCGCCGAGCAATTCTGCGCCAGTAATTGCGTCCGAATACCGAATCCAGTTGACTGCACAAGGGTCAGCCAGCTGGACATAGTATTCATAGTAGCTCGCCATAACGTCAGCCAAAACATTTTCGGAATCAACAGGATAGAAAATTCCGCCCGTGGAGCAAGCCATTTCTTGCAAAGGCGCATGGTGAGCTCCTTCGCCCAGCGCGTACGAAAAAATGACAGCGTCCGAGGGAACCGAATTGAGCGTACTTGAGTCAAACCCCGTCGAGTCTTCGCCATCCGTCATGTACAGGATCGCTTTGCTGCATGCTGTGCTGCCAGCGAGAAGCTCCCCCGCAAACCTGAGCGGAGCTTCAAACTCTGTTCCGCCACTAGCTCTGACGTTGTCGTTCACCCATCTACGCATGGATGCAATCTCGGCTTCTGTAGTTGTCACGAGCTCCGAAGAATATTTGGCCTCGATCTCGTTGTTGAACAGGACAATATTGGCATGGTCGACCCATGTTAGCGTGCCCAAGACTGCCTTAGCAGCCTCTTTCGCTAGCGTGATCCGTTCGCCGGACATGGAACCGCTCACATCGATGACGAGAACAACATCTTTGGGGCCGCTTGCCGCACTGGCGTACCAAGGTCGCTGCCTTGCGTCAAAGGAGTCGCTACAGAACCCGGATGCGGGCCATTGCACCATGGCACCTGTGCTTTGCGAGCCATAGTACTGATAAGCAACGCGCCCGTCGTCGTTGTATTCTTTTGACGCAGTTCGGCGGTATGTGGACGAAATGTAGCTTGCCATACACGACAGCTCCTCCAACTCGGCACTAGATGCTTGGCGTTCGAGCTCAGAGTTGAGCACGACATTTGTCCGTCTCGTATTGATGGTTTGCTCCCAGCAATCGTTGTCCTCGCATCCCGTGCATCCGTTGCATGCCTTGTCAAGCGAGCATTCTTCGGTGTTCCCCGAATCAACCAGATCCCGCACCTGCTGCAGATTCTCCTCGAGCGCTTGCTTGGCACTGAGGGCGTACGCCTCTACGAGGGCAATGAGATCTGTCATACTGCGCGGGACATCGTCACCGGTCCAAGCCACGAAGGAGTTGATCGATCCGCAGGTCTTATACGAGTAGTAAAGTCCGTAACCTGGAAAATAGGACGACGCGTACGGTTCGATCGAGCAAGAACTATCGACGAAACAGAAGCTCTGCTCGCAAAAGTCTGGCGGGAAGAACGACGAGCAGAACGGATCAAGGCCTTCATCATGTGCCGCGCACTCATTCAGACCATACGAGATGTTGTAGCAGTACCTTACCCCCGCATTCTCGTAGTAGAGGCATCCCTCGGCCTCGTCGTAGAGGTCCGACTGGCGCAGGGCCAGCGGGAGTTCCGTCAGGCATTCGCAGCCCGCCTGCGCGGCGCTCACTGTCGCCACGAGCGACGCCACGAGCGACGTCACCGCGCCTGCGACCTTTGCAATCCGACTCATGATGCCGTTCACGCTCCGTTTCGCTTTTCACTTTTGCTGCTCTTGCTCTTCACGACTGCTTCTGCGTCTGCTTCTGCTTCCGCTTCTTCTGGCTGCCCTTCTTTCGCAGGCTGCTGCTGACGGTGAGTCCACCAGGCCATTCCAGATTTGCCGTGCCGAAGCGTCCTGCCCGACACAGACACAGACAGACAGAACCCCCGTGTGCACCGGGCGGCGAAGAACATTTTTAAGGCGCTCGCCCGAGCCGGGCCAGGCCGTTCCCCGGAGGAACCCCAACGGGAGAACCGAGGACTGTGGGCGCTGTAGGCGCTGTGGGCCTGATCGTCCCGTTTCGTGCACGCGCTGCGCAGGTAGTAGGTGTGCGCGCGTCCGGGCGGGAGACGCCGCCATGCGAGCGATGGATCGATTGATTGAGGGATTGAGGGGTCGAGTATCGCGAAGTTGATCGTGGACGACGGACAGCGCGAAGACGCAGACGAACGCGACGGCCATGGCGGCAGCGGAGGCAGGCAAGGAAGCAAGCGGGGCGCCGTCGCGGCGGTGGTCCGAAGAGCTGAGTCTTCAGGAGGTCACGGACCAACTCGGCGCTGGGACGAATGGAATAAAATGGGATGGAAAGCGGAAAGCGGAAAGCGGAAAGCGGAAAGCGGAAAGCGAAGGCGAAGCGATCGTCGAGCCGCGAATGGGCGCCCACCGCGGACTGGACACGACCGAGCAGCACGAAAGATGCGCACCGTAAGCCGGCTCAAGTTGAGCGAGGCGTGGTGAGTTGAGCGGACGTGGACACGGGCGAACGCGGGGAGCGGGAGAACGGGGCGGCGGGGCTCGATTGTCTGTCGCGAATGCACTTCGAGCTGCCCTCCCGCTTGGGAAACGGTGGTGGCTCGGAGAACTTCGAGTGCATGAACCTGAAGGAAGAAACTTGGAACAGCATGAACGTTCATCATGAGGAAGGATGCCGGAAATCCCCTTCCACTCTTTGCGGACTAATAGCAAAGGGCAAGGCTCCGTATGCAGCACCTCTGGAAAGCAAACGATAGAAAGATAATAAAAGGGAAGAAAACCGAAAAAATAAACAGACACGACATCTACTGAGCATGATGAAAGTATGAATTCGCGTGGTACCTTGAAGCTTCGTGGACAGGACTTGCAACGGGTACGTCTTCCTCATCAGCATCATTGACGCTTCCCAAAGAGCTTGCATCTTTTTCACTCTTCACGGCCCTGTTTTCAGCTTGCCTTTCGCTCCACATTCTATAGAGAAGGAAAGCGAGGAATCCCGCCACCGGTACTGCAAGGGCGATATACTCGACGGTCGTCAGGTATTCACCTTCGTGCGTTGCAAAGCCGCAGTCATCAAAGTCTGTCTCGCAGTCCTGCAAGATGATGTCACTGAATCGGTTCGCATTAGGTGGCGGGCATGACGTGGCGTTGAAAGCAATGTTTGTGTTCTCACAAGAGTCCACGTCGGCGTCTCCGGGACACTCCGATTCAATACCTACGGCTTGACGAAGTTTCTTCAAGGCACAGCTGTCAATGGCACTTTGCAACCCGCAAAGCTTCGCTTGTCCACGGACGAGCTCCACAAAGCTGTTATAAGCGTCGTTGCTACATGTTCGCAGTTGATTTGGGTCGACAATGAGGTTTAGATCGACACAGTTTACGCCCTGAAGAA
>BGKB01000216.1:0-87383 GCA_003116975.1 Aurantiochytrium sp. KH105
GGAATGTGCATACGCACAGAATAGAGTTGCTTTATTTGACAATAGCAACAAAACGCTTCGAAACGCAGAGACCGAGTTGTGCGTAAAAAGGGTAGAGCGCGAACAAAAGAAAATCGACAAAAATCGTTTTTTATTTTTGCTCTTCAGGCAAGCTGAGCGTTGAGTGCTGATTGGCGCGGCTACGGCACTCGGAAGAGGCCCGAAGGGAAGAGGTTCCAAATGATGGGATATCAGGCATGTTTGCGCGCGATGCCGAGTAAGAATGAGGTTGCCTTGTGAAGCACCATGCCGCAGCACAAGGCCAGAAATAGCCCGAACCATCTGCCCTCGAAAGTCTGCGACAGATGGAAACGAAGATCTTGTGCGATCAAACGTGACTGCAGCGAGCATCATGCAAGCGAAAATACCGCATGAGAAACTGTCAGCCTGCTGAGGTACAGTTATATCAAAGTTAAAGGCCCACAAACCGTCTACGCCGAGCCATATAAAACAGTTGGCTTGACCTCTGATTCCACGAAAGTAGGGAGAATTAACAGTAAGGCCTCGCTGTAAGGTTTCATGGTCGTTTGTGAGGACAAACCTTTTCAAAGGCTTATCGACTTGAATTGTCACCCAATGCTTGTTGTTGATGTGCGCCACGTAGCAACAGGAAGCGTCGTTCGTTGGCCCACGATCAAATGGAATCATCAAGAGGAGATTGTACAATCGATTCTGGACGACATCCAGACCGCAGATCCTCCCGAAGATCTGACCTTTTTTCTTTTTGATGAATGAGAGGAACAAGGCCGTGCGACCAACAAAGTATTGCGACAAAAAGACGAACGACGGGAAAGCTTCCTCCCTTGCTTCTGGGTAGGACGCCTGATCTTTTTTGGAGGTTGTACAGAGGTCAACTGAGGTTTGCACATTTGTCGCGACTTCGGTCCCGAACGCGCAATAGATGTTGAAACAGGTGCCGGTCATCTCGGTCGTGAAGGAGCTGAAGGTTCCACCAGAGCAGGGTCAGGAGCATTGAAGTGTGTCGAGGCCTTGAATCTTGCAACATCATCTGCCACCTAGGAGGCTAGTTCTCGGACCCTCTCTTCTTCTGAAACGCGCATAAAATGCGTTGTATAGAGAGAGGGACCATCTTTGGGTGAGAGGGAAGAACTGCTGAGCCTGAGTATGATGGATTGGCAAGGAGCACGGGCATGGGCCTGTTTCGTTCGTTGCCGACTTAAGGTGACGCAAAAGGTCCACAAGCGTCGTTGAAAAGAAAAGCGCGCACGCGTTTGAGAGATCCATTGAAAAGTCCATTGCGCGGCCCTACGAAGTTGATGCACTGGAAAGAAGGTTGCGCGTGAGTCCAACAACCGAACCTACTGCGAGCGGCAAATCGAGGGGAATTGCAGCTGCAGCTCCGAGAGGCTCGCTCTTGAGCGTCATGGCAATGGACCTTTTGGCACGCCCGAGTCTTGAGCTGATCACGATTCAAGCGAGCGAGTCTGAGCCCTTCTGGTGCAAGCGTAGCGAGCGAAGTTCCCGCCGCCTTGGGAGGTATCTCCATTCTTAGAAAACCAGGTCTGCCCTCTCACGTTGTGCGCGAAAATACTCGGTTTCCTCATTTGTCGCGGAGTCGTTGTCCTGTTCGGCACGTACAACCCGGAATCCTTTCCCGCAAAGACCACCCGGGTGCATATGCCGCTAATGAATAGGTGACATCCGAGGTGATCCCCGATTTCCTGATCGGCATTCTTATCGAGAGACTCGATTGCCTTGACCGTAACAACATCAAATGCTGGGGCAAGAAAAGAACGGAGTTGTTCCCGATACTGTGACCAAAGAAGACCGTGAAAGTGAATCATCCAACGCGAAGGTGCAGATTCAAACTCATACCAAAAATTGCTCACCTTGAAGATTCCATTCACGGATGCGCATAGCAAACGACGTGTTAAGAAGGTGTGTGTTAGCGAGAATCGCCGCATGCAATCCGAAGCCACCCGTGTACGTCGATTGACCCTCTTCATTCAAAATAAAGCGGTACCCGCTGTCAGCAAGCTGACCTGTAGCGCGCATGTAACGCTGAAGGAGCTCATGAAAAGCCCGGTTATGGTACTCAGCACAGGACCCCGATACAAAATGGAAACAAGAAGATTGCCATGCTTGTTGGCGAGACAATTGAGGATTGAAGCAAGCTCGCGCTTCTTCATCGAATAGAACGCTGATGTCCCAGGCAAGTTCGCTATACGGCTCTTCATCTTACCGACCGTGGCTTCAGCGCCAGTGCGCTCGACATTTCAACGGATGCCCTTGATTGTTTGTGCCGAGTGTACTGAAGCATCAAGATCCCGCTTGACGACAAAAGAAACCTGTTGCAAAGCAGTGAGATTTTGCTTCTGGTTCGCACAAACGAACCTAAAGATACCATGATTGGCGAATCGGGCGTCAGGAGCGCGATACAACAAATCAACGAATTTGCTGAAGAAAAACGTACCTTCTCGCGTGGAGTGAATGAGCCTGTCGTCCGGAACCTCACACGGCGTTGCTCTTGGAGCATCTTCTTCTTCTGCAGCAAGCGGCTTTCTTGTATCTGGCACAAAGAGAGTTAGCAAAGCGCCAGCAAGAAAATAGGTTGTTGCTGAGAGATACACAAACGACTTACCGCGTTCAGGCTCCACGCTTGATAGATGTGCATTGTTTACGTAATCTTCTTTGAGATTCAAGTCACCAACAACGCCTGCAGCGCGCGCACGCACGCGCCGCGCCCAACTGCCCAGTTGCGTCTGTGGAAGTCAAATCCGCGGATTTGATTTTTCGAGCTCGCGCATCCGTGCGACCAGCACACGAACACACGTCGTTCACATTCAAGCGCACGCGATCAGCGCCATCCACGCCACCAACAGCGACGTCCGCATCGCGACTGACGCGGCCACTACCGTCTGCCGCGTCCGCTACGCAGCTTGTTCCGCGTACCTCCGCGTCCGAGTATTTGGTTTCTGCTTCTGGCCCGTGACTATAAAGCAGATTGCAGGCGCCTTATGTTCTACAACGACCCACGAGGACGGGAAATACTTATCGCGTACACCCCTGCCATTGAAGTTTATTAGGGGGAAAGGAAGAAGTTGGGGTGTATAGTAGTCGTTTATGGGAACAGCGAAATGGAGATGATGAACATTAAGCTGATCCAAGGCGTAATAGACATGCGAAATAGGCCCCCTATCTTGAACACGGTCTCTAAAGCCTATACGTTTCAAATTTCACGACCTTGCGTCAAATAGCGAAGATTTTATGATTGATGAAAACTGATGAAAATCGGCTGTATCATTTATATGGGATTTTGACGAATTTTGAGAAGCAACACTTGCATCAATATTTGATTTCAGTGCGTGAAACTTGTTCACAAGATGTGTGTATGCCATTTACGTTTTCTCTCAAAGTTTGCGTACGTAATTAAGAGTATTCATAAAATAAGCGCAAATTTCTGAAATTGCGCATTTTGAGGCACTTTTTTCCGAATTTCTTCTCCAAAGCTTGTTCAAACACTCCCAAACTTTGCCCAAAAATCGCCCAATTTTTCTGGGACCTTCTGAGCCAAGAATTATAACCATATATCACTTGTAGCTCTCGAGCGGATTGATTTAGATGTCTCAAAATCGTCATTTTCGCAGTGCCACAGATTCTTGACAAGAGTCTCTTTTGCAACAATTCTTTTACCAATGAGATTGCGCAAGATGCGCGCGTGTAGATTGAGCTTTCATACTGAGATTGATGTCGATCCAATGGAGATAGATGGTACCCTTGCAAAAAAACACACGTTTCTGGTTTGAGCAACTATTACGCCCCAACCCCAACCTTCTCGCGGAGAAAAAAATAGCAATTCCGTTGTGATTGCACCATCCCTGCCGATCGGTACCCTCAGCTCCCTCCCACGTGCCCGCGCTGGCGCGCGGTAGGCCGCGCGAAAATTAGTGTCGAGAAAATCGCTGGTCTCGGGTCTATACTTTTCTATCTCTCTACATACCTATACACATTCCATAATAAGTAAACGCGAAGCGTTTTATGAATGAATGAATGACAGTGAATGAATGCTTCCTTTGCACAAAGAACATAGGTTGAGACCTCATTTGTCATGCCAGAATAGGCATACCTTCCTCACAGTCAGGCCTGACGAGAGAGCAGACGAATCATGATGCCAGTGATGCTAGTGATGCCGGTGATGCTGGTGGTCGTGGCGCTGGCGAGTGCTATCGCAAGGAGCCCGCCTTGCGCGAAAGAGGAGAGTCTCGAGACGCTCTCATGGTTCATGCGTCGCGCCACCTTGGTGTGCGCTGATCAAGGTTCTCGCATCGTCATTTTCTCCCCTCTGTGGAAGCCATCCATCCGCCGCGAACAAGACGACATGTCTCAAACTCACGAGGCCAAAGGCGTGCGTGCTCTCGTGGCAGCCCCACCAAGCTCGAGACAGGACTGTTTTCGGTATCGGTCTTCTGGCGGGCAACGTAACACCAAAGCTAGGGTAACCTGGATGGAGCCAGAGCCAGAGCCAGAGCCGGGGGCCAGAGTCAGAGCTGGCCAGCGTCTGAAGCCAGCCAACCCGGCGCACATTGATCCACGAGCGTCGGAGAGTCGCAACGTCGCTACTCGCAGTAAAGTCTCAGCAAACCACACAGTCGTGTTACGTTTTCCTTGGCAGGCTGTCTCTTTTGATTTTGTTCTTGTACAGACATACGACGTGGCAACAGACGTTGCAGTGGGACAGTTTTCGGCACGCCGCGGCCCGATACGCACGACATTGTGTTGAAGGGCTATGATAAAAAGGCCGGAGCTGCCAAATTTCCGTTGGCGCCGCGTCCCTCTCGATCTCCGGCTTCGTTGGTCCCAAGGGTCGGGCAATTGCTGCATGCGCCTACGCATGCGCGCCGCATCGGGCTGGCGGGCTGGCTGGCTTGCTGTTGGCTGGCTTGCTGTTGGCTGGCTTGCTGCAATCTGACCACAACAGAGGATAGAATGAGCGACTTAGGACCGGATCACGGACACCTGCAAAGTGTCCTTTCCGCGCGTCGGAGACGCACTTGTAAGGTGCGTCAATTCGTCGCGCTACGTAGAAGCGCCGGTGGGACGATTCTCTAGCGAGCCGCGCATGGGCTCCGTGCACGCCGCGGCGCTCTCGCCCGGCCCCGTGCGCGCTCGCGCGCGCGATCACGAGAGAGCGACCGGGAGTAGAAAAATGCCGCAGCCCCTGGCGCTGCGAAGTTTGATGGAGTAACTGCTTGATCGATTGATTGTGCATGCGTATAGCAACGTTTGGTTGCAAGCAAGCCCAAGAGAAATTGGCGTCGCAGATTTTAACGATCGATATCGACGAAAAAGATCGTATAGACAGGATAAATTAAAGGCAGGCAGACAGTCGGATAATGTGCTAAGCTTGACATAGACGTAGCGATGGAGCGAGCTGCGGTTAATGTGTGCAAGGTCTGCCTGCCCTGCAGGTAGGTTGATGGTTGTGGGATGGTCTATGAGGCTTCAAGTTGGTGGGTTGGTTGGTTGGTTGGTTGATTGGTTGCTTGATTGATTGATTGGTTGATTGATTGGTTGGTCGAATGGCTGGAAAGCTGGCTAATCACTTAATCATTTTTGATAGAGAGCGTGTTGAGCTGCTTGGCGAAGGTCTGTGAACAACCACTCTTTTCGATTTTTTTCACGGTATTCTTTTCTGGCTCGACCGCCAGCTGCCACCCGCCCATTTTGGCAAAGTGAGACGAGGCGTGCCACCCTTTACTTACTGTGACGCTCTATTCCCCAGCAAGGATGGCCCAAGCCGTGCATTCTTTGTCAACCCACCCCCGTTTCTCTTTCTCCCCCCCCCCCTCTACGCCCACCCCCTTCCCCCCCTCTCTCCGCTTCTTCCGCATTTGCGCTCTCTTTCGATTAGACACTCCTCCCCTATCGTCACTCTCGTGTCCCGAAGAAAGCAACCTTCGGCTACACGATCGAGGGAGCCCCGCGGCTTGCGCACGACCGCTGGGACCAGCAGACCCGCAAACCTAGAACCTCCAAAGCCACAACAGCAAAAAAGGACAGGCAAGCAAGCCAATAAACAAGCAAACAAGCAAGCAAGCAAGCAAGCAAGCAAGCAAGCAAGCAAGCAAACAAGCAAAACCTTCGGTAAAGAAACAAGAACAAAAGACAATGGGCCGCAACCTTCTCGTCATTGCTCTCGGAGCCCTCGCGGCGACTAGCGCCGATGCTGCGTGTGAATTTGGAAAAGGGTACAAGGTCGCAAATTGCGAAGCATGGAACTCTCTCTTGAGCACCTTCTCCTCGGGCGCATGGACGGTATGCCAGGATTCGTTCGACGAGGACCCGTGCAGTCAGGAATCATGCGCCAAGATCAACGGGTGGGTCAGCTGCAAGGATGGACGCCTCAAGAAGCTCACCATTGCTGAGGACATTGGCATGGCCTACAACACCTCGACTGATCTTGCGAACTTCACGTCCGCCTTTCTTGAGATCGAGACCATGAAGTTCGCGGAGCTCACCATCATGAACCAGACCGCGCTGGGTCTCGACACTTGCCTGGACGAACTCTGCGGCACTGTGGCCTGCGACTTCACTTGGTCCGAGTGCACTGGTACCTGCACCACCGACGGCATTTGCGAACCCGTCACGCCTTCCCCGACGGACGCACCGACCACTGCGTCGCCCACGGGCGCCCCCACCACTGCGTCGCCCACCACAGATGCACCTACTCCGGCGCCTACTGACCTCAGCACTTTTGCGCCCACGTCCGCACGTCCGGGATGCACGAACGCCACCGACCCGGACTGCATTACCGACTCGCCGACGGCATCGCCCACATCGGCGCCCACCGACAGCCCGACCTCGGGTGCTGGCGCTCTCGGTGCGAGCATTTTGGCTGTGGCCGTCAGCTTTGTCGGCGCCGCGCGTCTGTAAGCCGTCACATATGACGCCAACTTGCATCCAAAGACTTTGCGATATCGGAATGCGACCGCTTCGCAGTTCACTTCTTCTCAAGGGGCAGTTGACCATCGAGCAAGGAGCATGCAAAGCAAGCAAGCAAATGAACGTGACCGAAGCTGGAGAGGTCTGAAACATATTGACAGCATCCTCCACTTTGCGAGCCACGCCCCACCCCGAATTTTCTTCAAATGACATAAGCATGAAGTCTTCATCTTGAGCTTAGCTTTCAACGTTTTATCTCTCCTTTTGTCTTCCGATCGTTGAGTTGTCGCTCCCACTTTTGCATGCGCAAGGAGACTCACTAGCTTCTTCATCGTAGCCGATTCGTACACGGTTCTCGCCTACTTTTACGCCTGCCAACGGTACCACCTCGACTCTAGCGCGCTCGGTGCGAGCGTTCTGGTCTGGTCATGACAGCCAGCTTTGCAATCACTGCAAGTAAAACGCATCGAGCTATTCAAGAAGTTTTCAGAGCTCGTCGACGCTGAGAAAGTTGAGTCTTTTCAAACTTGTGAGCGAGTTCGTCCTTGAGCTCACAAGCTTCCCCAAAAGGCGACTTTATCTCGCGAAAATGGGTGTTGTGAACAATTGGGAAGTCTAATTGGTCATCGGTGCATTCTTGTATTGCTATCTGGCCGGCTTCAACCTTGAGGTGAGCATGGACATGCTCGACGGTTATCTCAAAAAGTATACTCAGGGCTGGACCGGGACCCAAACTCCGTCGAGTGAAGCTGCTGCTCAAACATTTCAGCGCCGTCAATCCTGGACTGGTTGAAGACCAGCTTGTAAAACGAAGGTCGAGTCGTTCTCGATGGGAGAGACCAACGCCTCAAATCCTTTGAAAGTGTTGAAGTATGAAAAGTTGAATGAATTGCTAATATGCTTAGGTACGCTAGAAATGCCTGGGTTGTTTCGCTTCTGCTGGGAGCGGATTGATGTGATGGTGCAGATCGAGTTCTTCCCACCCTAAACGTTTGTCTGGAGGGCTTTTGATGTATACAAATCTCTTGGCTGTGCTAGTTCATGTTACGAGCGATGTGAGACTTACCTTAGTGTTATATGAACTAGCGGCTGTTGGGAGAAGGAGATATCTCGACGCGGCGGTCTACAAAAGACTGGCCATGGGTGCCAATTTGACTTCATTTATTTTGCGGCGCTACTGTCTGCTCACGTCATTTTCATTTCCCAAATGAAAATCCAATATACCTCGTCGAGCTCATATGGATTTCGGGAAAGAGCTTTTTGCCAAGAGGCACCGAATTGCCACAACGAAGCACCAGCACTTGGTCGTTGATGACGAGCTGATCGAAACACGATCACCAAGAGTTCTACGGCGCAAACAGATCCACCGCAAGCCAGGAGAAGGCGGCCGAAAAAGTGATGCAGTCGCAGAGTCGCTGCAGAGAATTACGTTTGCCACGAAACATCGCGGTGAGGAGAACTTTTGCGGCAAGGAGGACAATGCGCAAAATCAAGCGATGAATGGTCTTCTTGAATAGTGTGACAATGTGTTCAATCACCCTGGTTTTATGGGCGGTCGCGGCGTCCTAGCAGGCCGAGGCTTCCGTGAAGAGTGCTGCACGTCTCACCATGAAATCAATCAATCGACTTCAACAGACAGACTTTGGCGCTGTGCACGGTCTTACCTACAATTGCGCGTTTTCATTCTGACCTCGGCACCCTTCATCGTCGTCATTACTGCAATGGTGCCTGCTTATCTTCGCCTTCTCAGGAATTTCGGGGAAGCAAAAACATAATCTCATCTTTGTTAGTGTCTAGTTTTTCTCTCAAACTCTGAAACAATTAGTCTTGGGCGGAAAACCGTCCGTCTTGCCCCTCACTGCTTAAAGATGTGCTCTATTGCGGCAAGAAAGAAGCACTCTTGAGCTTGAGGGACAGGTGTAATCCTTTTTCTCCTCCCCCCCCCCTTTTATTTTTTCTTTTCTACTGCCGCTTCGGGCTCACCCGCCGGCGGTTCCATTCGCATTTCGCGTCTTGATCTTCCTTCTTATGTGTGCACATGGCCTCATTGCACAGCCCGTCAGCTAACGAATCAATGATCATCTATTCGATGGGTACTTTGCGCTATCCGTTACACCGTCGGTCCGCCGGACGACGCCATCGCCAGACTCAGCTATACACTTGCAGCGCACCCACAGTGACAGTGGCGCGACAGAGGCGCGACAGTGGGCAAGGGTTCTCCGCGCCACGTGCTTCCGCGCAGCGATGGTCCTGAGAAAGTAAGTTTGGCGAGTCCGCGCCGCGCTTCGCAGAGCCTGCGATGGCTCAAGTCTGCGCCGTCGCCAGACCACGAATCCGCCAGGGACTCGACACGTATATCTCAGGAACCCCGCCACAGACCTGGAGCTCAAGATCGTCGAGATCAACGCAGCATGTCGCGCGTATTCCTCGCCGTCGCTATACTCGGCACGCTGACACATCAAGGCGAAGCAGCATGCAGCTTCTCCTTTCCGTATCGGCAGCGCGCTTGTCTGGCGTGGAATGCGCTTGGTGACGCATTTGATCGAAGCAACTGGAACGTGTGCTCCACCTTCGTCGATGGCAATCCATGCGCGTCAGGCGCCTGTCCACGCGCAAACAATCTCGTCACATGTAGTGGTGATGGCCGCGTGACGGCAATCCAGATCCAAAGTGATATCAATATGCAGTACGATGGCGTCAGCGACCTAAGCACGCTCGAGCAAGCCTTTGTGGATATGACTGCTGACCGCCTGACTGAAGTTTCCATTACAAATCAGGCGAGTCTTGACCTCGACCAGTGTTTGGACTCGATGTGCAACGCTGTGACTTGCGACTTTACCAACTCAGGCTGCACGGGTAGCTGCACTGACGATGGAATATGTATTCCAACTCCGGCTCCAACTCCAGCACCAACAGCGAGCGAGTGCACGTATTCTAACCAGATCAAGCGGCGCAACTGTCTCGTATGGAATGCTCTTGCTGACGCTTTCCAGTCACAAAATTGGAACGACTGCCAAAATGATCGCAACGTGAACCCATGCGTCAGAACTTCGTGTGCTCGACGGAATAGACTCGTGCGGTGTCGCAAGGGCATGATCAAAAAGATCCGCATCAGAAAAGAGTTTGGGCTGTCGTACGATGGAACCTCGGATCTCACGGCCTTGACGACCCGAATCAACGACATCAAAACTGACAAGCTCAAGGTATTCAAAATTGAGAACAATGCAGGTCTCAACCTAAATGTTTGTCTTCCGAGTCTTTGCGACTCCATCAAGTGCAGCTTTGTGAACTCCCAGTGCACTGGAACGTGCACAACGACGGGCCTATGCGCTTAAGTCAAGCGTCGTTTCGACTTTTACGCTTTCTTCCTCATCGAGCATAAAAGAATGAGCAATTTTTTGGGTTTCCCTCGCTCCAAACTCGGCTTTTTTTTCCCTTTTCGCGGCGGCTCAAACGAGTTTTCGAGCTGCTCTTTTTGTCTTTCGCTGCTGCTACCAAAAGGTTGAAGGTATGGTCATAGCGTCGCACGAGATCTTTCGCCAGCTTTTTTTGGGGGGGATGGGGAAAAGGAATGAGCATGCGAACATACGTAGTAAAATGCTTTCGCGAAAGTGAGCGTGAAAGAGCGAGGCTTTGGCGGAGAGCAAAACATGTAAGACAGATATCTTAACGTGGATAAGCGTACCATCGTACGTATTCTACCATGCATTGATGCAATATGAATGAATGAGTGAATGAGTGAATGAATGAATGAATGAATGAATGAATGAATGAATGAATGAATGAATGAATGAATGAATGAATGAATGAATGAATGAATGAATGAATGAATGAATGAATGGAAACTTTGTTTAAAAATTTACCAAAGCGCGCTGAGAAGCATGGCAGCCGCAGAGAGCAGGCCGATCTCCATGGTTGAGGATGCCGAAGGGGCATTTGCAGTAGGAGCGATGGTGGGCGCAAGGGTGCAGTTCGTGGAGTTGAAGTCACAGTCAGGGTCCTCGCGGATATCAATGTCCAACGTCGGCGCCTCCGTGGGGCCCATAGTCGGCGCCTCAGTAGGAGACGCGGTAGGCGAGTCCGTCGGCGAAGACGCCTCCGTGGGGAGGGGCGTCGGGGACGTGTCTTCGGTCGGACCCGAGGTCGGCTCGCTCGTTGGTGTCATGGTGGGCATCATCGTCGGGGCGCTCGTCGGGACACATACACCATCAGAGGTGCACGAGCCGGTGCAGCCCGAGTTGGAAAAGTCGCACGTTGTCGAAGCACAGGCGTCCACGCACTGATTCAAGTTCAGGCCAGCAATGTCCGGCATCGAGATACTGGTGACCGTTCCCAAGTTGGTAATGGCGGTGTTCAGATTCTCAATGTCGTACGACTGATCAAAGACCCAGCCGTCGCTGGAGCCGACGGTGATGCTCGTAATAGCAAAGCTCGAGCAGGTAATGTAGCCCTTAGCCTGGGGGCAGCGATTGTTGCAAGGGCCTTCGTCGGTGGCAAAGCTTGCGCATTTGCTCCAGCCAGATTTTTGAAAGGCGAGCGACAGCTCGTTCCAGAGCTCACAGGATTTCCTATGGTTCTCATTATCCTGTGAGCAGGCGGCGCTCGCGTCCTTGGCGAGAAGAGCCAAAGCGGCCACCACGAGGATGATGCGCGACATTTCTACTTGATAGGTTTCCGTTCAATTCAGTCTATGCGCAAGCTTACTTGTCAACAAGAAGCAGGTATTCTCGTCTCGTTGAGCAATTGAGGTTTGCTGGCCATTGACGAGGTATGCTTGCCAATGGACACCCAAGCGTCTCTTGTCGGCCAGAGGAGTGCATCTCGCGTGTCACTTATATGACGCCTGTCGTTTCACGGCTCGTGAGGTGTATTTTGTATCCTTTTGGAGTTTCATGGTGGTTTCTTCTCCTCATTTATTATACTCTAGAAAGGAAAATTAGTCACCGCTGAATCGTAGCATGACCCCCTCGCGCAACCTCTCTGTACTCTTTCGGCCCCCTTAAAGCACTGCGACCCAGCTTTGTCCCAACGGCTCTACCGAAGCGAAGAAACCGAACATTGGACAGGCCCTCGACGCGAGCGTCACTCCATCGTTCTTGCACTTGATAGTAAATAAAGCAGAGCATAAATGGTCTGGCTTGCTCAAAACCCACGAGGCGTTACCATTTACCTCTGGGGGCAACGCAGCTGGAGTAGCAGCTGTCTACTCGAGGAAGGAAGACCTCGCGAGACTCGCCATCCAACTCATTTCCCGAGCAGGCAGTCTCCGTACGAAGAGCCAGAGGTGGGAGGGTCAGAGCTTGAGCTCAACGGAACCATGCGTGCGTATGTTCGTTGCGAGTTTTAGTGCAATGACTGCGTGGCCCTTGCGGCCGCATGCTCAGTAGCAGCTGCAGATAGATGGACAGACAAACAAACAGACTGACATCGGAATGCTCAGCTTCTTTGTCAGTAGTATTATGCGCTAAAAGGATGACGGGCCGAGGCTAGAACACGCTCTGTCCGTCGCTTTGAAAAATTTCTCCAAAGCTCAAGGTTCGACATCAAGCATCGTCAAGTTGTTACTTTGTTTCAACGGCTCTCTGCCTGCTACGAAAGGAGGGACATGAATGAGTTCGTCAGTCACTTGAGACGTTCCGAGCCAAGGGCTCTGATGGCCAAGTGACATGGCCTTCTGGGCCATGCAGCAAGCTTCAGGCACCTTAGGCACAGATAGCTCTAGGCCTTACTGTGAGGCGAGTCGATGAGGGCCAAAAGCCAAGGGCTTCGGAAACGGCACAGCAGCGCGCCAAGGCGAGTGAAGCAACAGGATACTAGGCCTATTAGAAACATATGAAAAGGAAGAGGGAAAAGATAAAAGCTTGGACAGCGGTCCGAAAACAGGTATTCTAATTTGCTCTTTGTCTTTTTTTCAGACTATGCATCCTGGCCAGACTGGTAGCAGTAGCCTAGGGATGAGACTTTTTACTCGAGACAGCGTCCATTGTTCGTGCATTGTCCAGTGCAAGTCGAGCGCGTGAATCTGCAGCGAAGAGTGTTGCAAATCGTCGGGAGGCACTGATTGAGGTTCAATGAAGCTTGACGACGAATCAGAATGAGACGAAGTCGATGGTATCGTTTGAGTTCGAGAAGTGCATCCTGAAGAGGCCCGAGATCGCTAGTACCGTCGTATGAAAGCCCATTCTCTTCGATAAAGTTGATGACAGTGATGCGGCCGCGATAGCAGCGAACGAGACCTTCCTTTTTGGGGCATGCTCCATAAGAGCAGGGATCCATATTGCGGAAATCGCCACACTTGTTCCAGCCATCCGACTGAAAGGCGTGTGCGAGAAGATTCCAAACCCTGCAGTTGCGGTATCTGTAGCCCGCTTTGTAGTCGCAGTTCATTTCAGTCGGCGGGTTGGTGGGCGCAGGCGTGGGCGAGTCTGTAGGGGACGACGTGGGCTCAGGAGTTGGGGCAAGGGTCGGGGGTTCAGTCACGCAAACACCATCAGAGGTGCAGGCACCGGTGCAGCCCGAGTTGGAAAAGTCGCAGGTCGCCGAGCTGCAGACATCCAGGCACTGATTGAGATTAAGGCCTGCGATGTCTGGCATCGAGATACTACTTACTGTCCCCATGTCGGCGATGGCTGTGTTCAGATTCTCAATGTCGTACGCCTGGTCGTAAACCCATCCGTCGCCAGATCCGACGTTGATGCTCGTGATAGCAAAGTTCGAGCAGGTAATGTAGCCCTGAGCCTGGGGGCAGTTATTGTTGCAAGGGCCATCGTCGGTCGCAAAGCTCGCGCATTTGCTCCAGCCAGATTTCTGAAAGGCGAGCGACAGCTCGTTCCAGAGCTCACAGGCCTTCCTATGGTTCTCGTTGGTCTGTGTGCAGGCGGCGTTCGCATCCGTGATGAGCAACGCCAAGGCGGCCACCACAAGGATGATGCGCGACATGCTCACGCGTCGCGCTTGTCGATCGTTTGCCTTTCGAGTCACTTGCCTGGTTCTCCTTCCCTATCCTCACTCTTATCTTTGCAGTTCCGGGTTTACGGAATGAGCCAATGGACACCTTTCGATCTCATCATGAATGCTTGGTTCACATCTCACCTTTTTCCGCGCCGCGCCGTAAATATCACCAGGTAATCCAATAGGCGCTGCGCTTTCAATAGTGGCTGACCAAGTGGACGAGCCGGCCGCGCTGTCCGCAATCAAGGACGCGTCCGCGGCGCCACAGCGCCCGCTACGTTGAACGGATCTCCACCTCATTTTCTCTTTTTCTCATTCTCTTTTTCTCCCTTTTTTTCCCTCTCTCTGTAATCTTCGTCATGGATAGACTACTACTCCTCCTCGTGGGCGGCTGATGTCAAGGCTACGGAGGCGCTGTGCAGAGATGGACTGTGTGCAACGATTCTGCGTCGCTGGTGGTGACGCAGACGGCGACGCGGAAACCAATCCAAGCTCGTCGCTTGCTCCGTTTGTTCTCTTGACCTGCATAGTTTTACTTCGGTGTCCTGCTCTCCGGTTCGAGCTTCCCTTCGGCAGCGGTAGCGAGTACAGGCCGAGCTGAGGTGACCAAGACCTTTCCGGTCAGTTGGGCTACCCAATGAAGCAAGCATTCTATGAAACCACCGTCAACGAGAGGGAGGCCTCACACTCACAACTGTCAACAAGAAGCACTCGGTGAAGGCTCCCTCGAAGGCTTCGAGTCCGAGTTCAATGGATGGGTTTCGCAACGGATCATTTTGCAGAGCTCCAGCAGAACACCAGAGACGATGTTTCATTTGTATGCGAGAATTACACTTGGCGAGTCAGAGTTTATCGAAGCTCAGGGATACTGGTCGGAGCTCAGGGACAGATCGCACACGCACGTTCACAGCAGCATCGCCATACAGTACATGTTGCACTGCTATAATGATAGTGAGCTGGCTCGAAACAAGGCGATCGCGCGGTATTTCGCTTTGGATCGACCAAAGGATCGATCGACTGACGTACTGTTCTGTTAGTCGGCAAAAGGTCAAGTTTTGTTACAATAGCAAGGAACACAAGAGAAAGGGAAAACATGTTAGAGGTATTTTGTTCTTTCTTTAGGCCTGGCAATTGCCGCGTTTGTCAATGTTCGAGAACGTGGATCCCTCAAAGTTGCACTGCAACACCTCGCAGATTCTGGGAAGGCACTGGTTCAGGTTGAGGTTCTTCTGTTTCTTCAAGATGAACTTGCGCAGCGTCCCGACTTCCTCGAAGGCCTCCTGCAGCGGGGTGAGGTCGCGAACGCCGTCGTAGCTCATACCAAACTCCCTGGTGACCCGAACCTTGATAAGTCTGCCGCGCTCGTTGCACTTGACAAGGTTACGGTACTCCGCGCAGGACTCCTTTCCGTCGTGGTGGAGGCTGCACGGGTCTCTGTTGTAGAACCGCTTGCAGGCATTCCACTGCGAGGCGTCGAAGGTATCAGCGAAGGCGTTCCAGGCAGCGCACTGGTGCCGACGGTGGCGCAAGGCGTACTTTTTGTTGCAGACCGGCGCCGGAGTAGGCGCATAAGTCGGCGGGAAGGTGGGCGCTGCCGTCGTAGGCGCCTCTGTGGGACTCGGGGTGGGCGGCGTCGGGGCGCCTGTCGTCGGGGCATTAGTGGGCGCTGCCGTTGTGGGCGCTGCCGTCGTGGGGGCGTCCGTCGGCGCGGCCGTGGTGGGCGCCGGAGTCGCGCATGATCCATCGGCGGAGCACTCGCCATAGCACTGCGAGTTCGAGAAATCGCATGCAATTTGAGAGCACATCTCGGGCATGCAAATGTCCATGTTCAGAGCAGGCTCATTTCCGATCGTAACTGATTGCAGGTAAGGGTCGTTGGCAACTGCTTCAGCAAAGGCTGAGAGATCATTCTGAAGCGAAAGGCCAACATTCGAATTCGCGGCAGGGAACTGGATAGACGTGATTCGGAAATCACCCGTACTTCCCTCGCAAGTGAGAAATCCCTTGTTGCTCTCACAATAGCCGCAGCCAGTCCCGGACGAAGACGTTCCTGTGCAGACTTTCCAGTTTGAAGACTTCTCCCAATTCGGTCCATCGAAGGCCTCGCGGAATGCCAACCACGTTGCGCAGCTGACGTCATTCATTTTGCCGCAGCTAGTGGCCTCCGCTCCACTCAGGAGCATGGCCGAGACGGCCGCAAGGAAAAGAAGAGGCATCTTGCTTGCTTGGCGTCACAACCACGCGCCCCCCTTGTTGACCCTGTCTGGTGACGCTCTGCCTAAGCCTGCCCTGGTTTTGCCCACACGCACGCAATGTCCAGTTCAGGAATTGCTGCTTCAAGCGGCCAGTTCAGGTATTGCCCGTCAAAGTTCTGTGGCAGGCAACGTTGATCTGCGGACATCATCAGCGGTTTCTCAGCTCTCCTTCCAAGAGATCGTCCCTCCTCGTCCATCGTCTGACACCCTTTCAGCGCCTCAATATGTTCGTTAAAGTATCCGTTTTTCCGAAGCCCGCAGAACCCTACAGGAGGCACGCGGCCCGGCAATTCACGCCACAGAAAATATTACCGTTTTGAGAATGACGGATCATTCATGATCATGATGATTGTTGTCTCCCTGGAAGAGTGAGAGGGAGAGAGATCGACCTGCGGCCAATCGACTGCGTCTCTGAACGATTGCTGCGTCCATCATAGGCGCCTCGAGTGAGGTCGCTCGGTCCTAGGCAAGCGCCTGGAATGACGAGTAGTAGCCTAGGAATTTTGCCTAGCAAAGGTAGAGACGCGTCGAATGCCCCCATCAGCGATCGATGGCGGGCCATCAGCGATCGGTGGCGGGCCATCAGCGATCGGTGGCGTGCCATCAGCGATCGGTGGCGAGGCTGGTCTATCAGGTGACGTGTCACGCGACCGCTACTGGCTTACTGTTAGGCCTGCAGGACCCCCCATAAAGCCCACATCTCATGAAGTTACAAGACGATTCTTCCTTTTTCCAAGAAAGGAGTCTGCGTGGCTTACGTTGGAATCTGCATCAATCAGGCATGATCTGGCAGTTTCTCTAACAGCGTCAGCGCAAACAGCAACGGATCGTCATCAAGCCGAATGGAAGTGAACGCGATGAGGGCCAAACGCACCCATCCTCGATTGGTCAATATTGATTGACCAAGGCAGATGAAAGTTACTTGCGCTGCTTGCAAAGCTCCTTGCTCAAAGCTGGCGAGAAAGACATGATTCTCGCGCATTGTACCTTTGGGTCAGACAAGGTTGGCGATAGCACCGTCATCGTAGTAGTTAGAAGCCACGCGATCTGAAGTGTGATTTTATAATTAAAAGCACGTGTACCAGTAAATGCGCACGGAACAGTGCTGGCCCGGTGCTTCTTTGAAGCTACTAGTATGGAATAATCCTTGCAATCATCCTTGCCATAGAAATTCGTAGGAGCAAGACGGGCGAAGCTTTGTCCCCGAAAGTCTGTCGCGGCTTAGCCAAGCCACGTGCTTGCATATACTTCTGGACCTTTCTTGGGGACCTCTCTCGGGATCATCCCGGATCGCAAATGTAGAAAGTCTGGTCTGGTCTGGTCTGGTCAAAATGTACTTCATTTCGGCGGTGCTTTTCGTCTTTCAACCCGTTGCGAGCCATCCAGGCTTCTGCAAGTGCGATTGGCTCAATATCGGCGACAACGAGAGCTCGTGCACCTGCTCTATAGGCGATGCACGAGCCTCCCCTCTTTTTTCCTTCCTCTCTTAGCCCAAGAAGCCTTACGGTACTTGCCCAGGAAAAGAAGCACTTGGGCGCAAAGAAGCTTTGTCCACTGGGAAAGCCTGAGATGGATCCACCGTAACGGACCAACCAACGCAGAGCCGGACTAATCGAAAGTTTCATCAACGCAGCAAGCATGACACTCCGTACCTTCTCCTTTTGAAGGTCGTCCCATGTTCCTGGCGTTGCGCCTACTGGCTAGCTGGCTGGATTTTTTTTCCCCACGTTGCCTGCCCACGCAGAGTCTCGGCTCCCCCCTGGCTGCAAGCAGTAAAGAAGTAAAACCGAGTCGGCCCATTTCTCTGTTGGAGACTTTGAAGCTCGTCACGCTCACGTGAGTTGATGCGCAAAAGAAACAGATAGCTCACGCACGCACGTCCTCCTGGCTGTCTGGCCCGGGCGGCCTTGCTTGGCCCGCATCGGCGAACGTGGCCGTGTGTCGATGCCATTGTGTCACAGTGAAACGTGCGGCCCAACGGCTATTTGGCCCGCAGAAGGCCACAGATCAATACACGGCTGATATTGGGAAAAACTCAAGTCTAACGCGCGCGACAAGGAGGGGGGACGGAGGAAGGGAGAGATGAAGGAGACAAAGAGACTTCGAGCGAGCGTGAGCCTGGACCTTCAACGGCCATGTCCCGCGCGACAGTTTCGAGATGGCCAAAGTCGTGCTTGGAGACGAAGAAACGCGAGAACACGCGGCACCGACGTCTCTCGCGCGAGAAAATTTGAGCAAACCCATATTCAAGCAATCGGACTCCCAAGACAAATCGATCCTTTGCCAAGGCCCGCAAAACAGCGCAAGGCTTGCTATTGAATAAAAAGCAACCAATCGATTGATCGACGATGTCGCGCTCTCTTCTTCTCGTTGCCTGCCTCGCCCTGCTCACGAAGAGCGCTCTTGGGTACGACCTTCCTGCCGAATGCGACATCGATGATATCGACAACGCAAAGTTGAGCTGTGCGTTCTACTATGAGCTTCGCAACGCATTTCAGGGCGACAGCTGGTCTTCGTGCAAAACTATTGATTACAGCAAGAGAATTTGCGGCCAATGCCCTGGCAACAAGGACTGGATTACTTGCTCGAGTGGCCTCATCACTTCCTTCGAGATTAAGAGCGAACAGAACTTCGTCCTCGACACGGACTACGACCTCACCAACCTGAACGCAGTCATGACGGCAATGGCGGCTGGAGGATTTGATACCTTTACGCTTCAGAACCAGGCGTCTGCAGGTATGACCGAGTGCTTTGATGCGTGCTCTGATGTTACGTGCGACTTTTCCAGCTCAGACTGCTCTGATTCATGCACCACGAATGGCGTCTGCCCGACCTCGGCCCCCACTGACGCGGTTGCGACCCCGGCCCCCACGGATGCTGCCGCCACTCCGGCGCCTACCGACGCTGCCGCCACCCCGGCGCCTACGGATGCCGTCGCGACCCCGGCCCCCACAGAACTTGCAACTCCGGCGCCGACCTCTGCTGACGAGACGCCCGCCCCTACGGACGAGGTCGTGACTACCACTCCTGCGCCCACGGCTGCGCCCACGGCCGGCCCCACGACTGCGCCCACGGCCGGCCCCACGGCTGCGCCCACGGCTGCGCCTACGGCCCTCGATGTTGACGATCGCGAGGAGGAGGACCCGTGCTCCAACTCGACTCTCGCCAACTGCACGATGGCACCCACGCTCGCGCCGACTTCCGGCGCTGGCATGCTCGAGGTTGGCGTGCTCTCGTTTGTGCTTGCGCTCAGCAAGGCCTTCTGGTAAATGGGAACGATTAACCACGTTCTCCAAACTTTAAACTGATGTTAATGCATGCCCCCCCCTCCCCATCTCTTTCTTTACAAAATGGTGATCAAAACGCCAATTGTGCTTTCCTTTCAAGTTGCTTGCTACACAGCACAAGCAAGCCCCAAACAGAAAGTATTCGGATGAGCCCGGTGCGAGGAAATATCGCTCGACGAACAACTACAAGCATCGAACTGTGAAAGCACACTGCTCTTGTCTCGTGAAACAATGTCGAGCAAATCCTATAGAACACAGTCGTCTGCGGTTGTGATAGTATACATGACGCAGTGAAAGAGATCGATCATAAAGTATCCGTCATCCATCAAAAATCTATAAACGTTGATGCCTCACATGATTGAAATTCTACTTGCTTGCACTGTGGCTGGCTGTTCAACAGCAAGCAGTTTCTCCGCAACGGCGATAACGACAACGGTACCCCTGCGGTCGCGTCGCAGTCGTCCTGCAAATTACCTCGACGTCTTGAGCAGCCTACGCGCTCTGTCCTGCTCGCCGCGGCACAGGCAGAGATACACGAGCAAGCGCATGGCGTGCGCAAAGTCTGGGACCATGTCGAGCGCCCGCAGGAGGAGTCGCTCGGCCTCTGCGAGGTCGCTCTTGAGAATACGGACGAGAGCAAGGTTGGTGCAAAGTGCAGCGCGCGCCCGTTCGGCGGCAGGGCCAAGCAGAGGGCTGCTGCCCGAAAGATCTTGCTCGCCTCGCGCATTAGCAAGTTCGACTTCCATCGCTTTGGCAACGTGATCAAGAGCAGGCTTAAAACTGTCGCCCTCCATTGCGCCACTCCGGAGACTCGCCTCCGCGCAGTACGCATGTGCGGCTGCGAGGCCTGTGGCGTCCAGGGTCTGTTTGGCATCAGCAGAAGAACCTGCAAGATCCACAACCTCGCGGCTCGAACGATATGCCAGCGCCCAATCGCCGACTTGGAGAGCAAGATACGACTGGCATAGAAGCGCGGTCTGTCGCATGGCGAGGACCTGGAAACGAGAAACGTCTCCACTCGAGTCGAGGCCTGCAACGGACTGCTTGCTGTTGCTGGCGTCACCGCCGTTCTTTACGCCGTTTACATCAGAGGCGCCAGCCGAGGACGACGCTGCAGCAGCCGCAGCAGCAGCAGCAGCCGCAGCAGCAGCCGCAGCAGCAGAAGAGGCGTCGCCCTCGGAAGCGCCGCCAACCGCCGACTTTCTCGCCTGCGCCGCCGAGGAAGAGGGTCCGCTCGGTGGAGAGCCGTCCTCGAGAATGTTGAGCAGGTAAAGTACATGGCACGTTGCGCGAATGCCGCTCTCCAGGCTGACCCCAGAGGCAAGCAGGCTGTGCGCCCCGGCGACTGTTGCGGGCTCGGCCGGGGCCGGCGCACCGCTGACACGCGCATGCTTGCCGCCCGACTTGGCTGCCTTGGACTTGGTCTTTTTCGTAGAGGCTGAGCTTTTGCCTTCCGGCGCCGGAGACTGAGACGCAGGGCCTTCGCTCGAGGCTTCGTCTGCGCCGAGTCCAGCACCTGAAGTGAGCAAGATGCGCCGCTCCGCGCCCTCGCCAATAACGCTATGCAAGAGCCCAGCCCGGCCGTCTCGCTCCGAGGTCTGCGCGTGTGCCATGACCACGCACTCTGCCACGTGAAGCCACAGACGCGGACGGTGGTAGGCAGCAGGCGCGGCGCGCATGAAACTCTCATATGCAAGCGTGGGTTTACCGCAGTGCAAAAGCTGCACCGCCAAATTGAAGGCGATTTCGGGGCTGCACTGTTCGGCATCCTGTTTCGCAGCTTCGAGAGCCTTGGCAAAGATGACAGCCGCGCAATGATGGCGACCACGCTGGTGCTGAATGCACCCCATATTGTTGAGCGCCACACTTTGGCTCAAGCCTTTCGTGGAGGCCTCCTCGAGGTGCTTGGAGCATGTCTCGTAGTCTTCAGCCAGATAGGCGACGTTGGCACGCAGGCATTCAGCAATGGCAGCCTGGCCAAGCGCGTCCCCATCGGCGCGAGGCTGGACGCCGCTATGGTCTGTCGAAGAAAGCTTGAGACCCTCCCAAGCTTGAGACTCTGGCGAAGAGACAGCCTTGCCAGAATCCGTGCTTCCTTGCGGTAAGAGGGCATCCAGGTTACGCGCCGAAGCCTTTGTCATTCCTGCGGCACCCGCCTGAATGAGCGTAATCTTTGCCTTGTAGTTGGCAAGTCTGCTCAGCACATCATTAATCTGAGGTTCATCCCACGACCGGTGCGCCCCCTCTCCAGCGCGTGATTGCTGCTGCTGGTGGTGGTCCTGCTTGTCAGCGTTCACGTCGCTCTTGGTATCGGCGCCAGAAGTGTTTGTCTCGGCGCCGCCGCTCGATCCGGCTACAACACCTGTTGAAAGGTTTTTATGGCCATTAAAAGCGTGGGGTTTCTCCAAATAATCAATCACACTTTGCGCTTGCTCGGCGACATGGCCAACCAATAGGCCACCTTCGCTTGGCCCTGCGCCGCGTGCAATGAGGGTGTACACATCGAGAAGAAGAAAGCAAATGCAGAGTGCCAAGCCCTCATCCAGAGCATCAATGTAGCGAAAGAGGTTTTCGAGCAGATCCAACGCCGATCGCCACTGGCGCTTGTTTGCTTGCACCACCGCACGGTTGTACATTGCATACGCTGCGTCAGGGTGGAAGCGCGTCTTGGATGCGATGCCGTCGCCAGTGCTGTTTGCGTTTTCTCCTTGCCGTTGTTCGCCGCCGGGACCGCTCTCCTTGGACGCGCCCGCGCTGGATTTGGCGTTTTCCTCGTTGAGCAGCTCCGACACCTTGTCGATCTTTTCAAGCAGTTGGCTCGAGTCTGGATTCTTGGCCGAGGCAAATGCCGCGAGCGCGGCATTGTGCATGACCTTGGCGGTCGCTGACCGCGTGTCGCCATCTCCCGCCGCCTGTTTCTCCACCTGCTTGCCAAGATTTTCCAGCGTCGAGGAGCACTCCGCAAAGCTCCTCTTGCTCCACTGCTCGCCGGCCTTTTGTGCTAGCTCGGCATGCTGCTGCTGCTGCTGCTGCTGCTGCGACTGCGGCTGCTGCGGCTGCTGCGGCTGCTGCGGCTGCTGCTGCTTGCCCGCCATCTCGCCTGCCTCGGCCCGCGGCTCCCGCGCTGCGCCGCGAGGGCTCGCAAGATGGATGGATGGATGAATGAATGGGCCAGATCAGATCTTCCGCGGCCGACTGCGCTGCCCGTCGCGAGAGCGCGCCCGGCAGCCGCGCGGGCCCCGGGCCTGCTGCCGCCGCTCCCGCCGCTGCTGCGCGCACGCGGCCCCGCCCTCGCGCCGCGCCGCCCGCGCGGCTTCGGTCTCGGTCTCGATCTCTCTCTGCGTCGCTCTTCTGCTTCGCGCCGGGGCCGCCGCCCGCCACTGCGCCAAACCGCCCCGCAAGTCGCCTATCCGCCGCACAGCCCACTTGCCGCGCCGCCATAGCGCACTTGCCCGCCTGCCCGCCCGCCGCGCCGCGCAAACCCGCCGCAAGTCGCCTATGCGCGCCCGCAAGTGGGCTATAGCCGCTGCACACTGTAGCGCTGCGCTGCGCCACACAGCACACCGTCTGTCTGTCTCTCCCTCCCTCGATCCGCTGGCCATAGCCAGGCCTCCGCGTCTCCCGATGATGTTCTTCTAGGAGGTCGAGCCGGGCCCCGCTCTCGAGCCGCGCTCTGCGATGGACGCTGGTAGCAGTTTGGAGGCAGAGACGGGAGGAGGGAGGAAGGGAGGGCCGAGGTGCGGCCAGCGTGTCTTCGAGGAGAACGAGCAACCTGCCTGAAGATAGGCTATACCCGTCAAAGTTCTCCTCTTTTCGCCGCCGTCCACACACAAAGAGGACCTCGAGGCCAAACGACCGGCCCCCCGACACGAGATCTGCCCTGCCCCCCGCTGTCCATTCAATGCCGTTTACCATTTTTGAATTTCCCCCCAAAACCGCCCAGGGGGCTCCGTAGACAGCGCTGGGTGGAGTAAATAATACTCGATCGTAATTGTATAAGTGCACCCAGCGGCGAGGTGGGGAGAGGCACGGACTCGCAGACTGCCCTTAAAGTCTAACCGTGGCGCACGGTGGCCTGCTCGGTGAGCAAGAGAAGGGGGTGAGCAAGTAAGTGCGCTTCCGCGAGCGTGCGGCGCTGCGCATGAGAAGGCCAAGAAGATAGATTGATCAATTCGATGCAGCAAAGCGATATCCCTCCCTCACTCTCTCTTTTTCATTCGGACGCTTGACGGTCCTCGCCAGAACACGGCCTTGGCCTTTGCGCACGCCAGGGAGACCTTCGCGCGGCGCGATTTGAACGGGAAGAAGAAAAGGAAAAAGTCGAAGCCCGTTGCTCACGCACGCACGCACGCACGCGAGTACGCACGCATCCGCATTCTTTCGTTCAAGTCCGAGAGCCTGGGACTCGAGAATCTAACCACCATACATACATACACACGAACCATTGTACGTGAGCAGTGATAGCGTGGCAACTTTCAACTGAGATTGATTCCTTTGGCGCGTCAGCATTCCGCCATGCCACGTACACGGCGCACAGCGCGCCGCGAGGCTCTCGCCGCATCATCACCATCCACAACGAAAGGTGGCCTTCAGACAAGCAGCACTGTCCGCACCACTAAACAAGTGACCATTGTTGAGACCAAGACCTCGGGTACCACGACGACGGTGGCGGCGGCCAAGACGCAATCAAAATTGACGAAATCTTCGAAAAGCACCACCAAGCCCCCCGCGCGGAGCACGGTTAGAAAGTCTCGCGTGGCAAGTGTTGCCAGCGGCGTTGCCACAGCCTTCAAGAGCCCGCGTAAGACCAAGCCTTCGCGTCGTCAGGCCAAGCCTGAAGCCGCATCGAAAGCAACAGTGACCGAAAGTGCCCCGTCTTCTCCTCGAAAGAATGTCCAGGCAAGAACTGTTGCTGCACCGGCCACACCAGAACGCAAGCCGACAAGCACTTCCTCATCTACTGCCTCGAAAACGTTTTCATCCCCTGAACAATACCGTGTTCGAAAGAGTCTCACAGGCGCAGGGACGCCCCTCCACGCTTCGCCCATCACGCCCGGCCGCAAGAAGAACCTCACGGCCTCGCTTCGCAAGAGCACGTTGCCGCAATCGTCTGCGAAGAAGTCGGCAACGAAAACGCGCCTCGCAGCGCCTGGACCTCAACCGACCGCAAGTTCAAGCTCCGATGAGTACCAGGAACTGGACCGCAAGATCCACCTCAAGATGCTTTACTCTTTGATTCGACGAAAGACGGGCGCTCTTGGAGGCGGTGGCGCAGGTGGAGCCATTTACGGTGAGGTCACCCAGGAGAGCTTCCAGCGAGTCGTGGACGTGCTCGTGGCACAGTGCGGGCTCAACACGGAGTCCGTCTTCCTTGACATTGGAGCAGGTCTCGGCAAGCCCAACTTTCACGTGGCCATCTCCCCTGGCGTCAAGCAATCGCTCGGTGTCGAGCTGATCGGTGGTCGCTGGTGGCAGTCCGTGTATCTTCTGGATCAATGTCTGAGCGAACGCACGTTGAGGCCGTACGCGAGCAAGGTCTTCTTTGCGCATGCCAACGTGACAGACATGAAAGAGTTCGAGCCGACTACGCATGTATACAGCTTCAACCGCGGCTTCCCACCCGAGGCCATGGAGGCCGTGGCACGCGCCTTTCATGCGAGTTCCACCGCGGAATTTTTCATCTGCTTTGACAAGCCCAAGGTCCTCGAGGGCTATGGCTTTCGCATCGAGCTTGTCGACTTCGTTCCGACCAAAATGGCGGGCTCCGGGGAACAGCATCGCTGCTACGTATACCGCCGTACGGACCGCCGTCACCTTCGTGGCAAACGAGAAACGTCAATGTCTGCATCGACGGCGGCAGACTCGTCTGCTGCGGCGACATCGTCGTCACCAGCAAGCCATTTGCAGGCGCTTGCAAATGCGCCAGCCTTGGTAAACAAGGACACCAAGCCGCGTGGCAAGGCACCTCGCTCACCCGCGCTGTTTGCTTTGGCGCGCACACCGATTCGTACGCGCGCGTACAACAAGCTGAAAAAGACCCCGAGGAGAGCTTCATCTGAAAGTAGCGGGAGCAGTAGCAGCGCGGGCAGTGTGAGCGCCAGCAGCGACGAGGACGAGGAGGAAGCGGGCGCTGGATTGACCGCAAAGGCTCTCAACTTTGACAGCGTTGATGACGAGCAAGGAAGCGAGGACATAAACACCCTCGGGGATAAGGTCGAGTCGAAGATGACACTGAATGCAGCCAGATCGGACGTCTTCACTCTCGTGCAGCCGCCCAAAGACATTGATTACGCACCACACGTGCCACATTCTGACTCGTACATGCAGGGTTTGGAACTCATGTCTTCAAGCGTTCTTTTGTACCAAAGCTGGGTCCGTGATCAGATCGGGCTCCATCGTAGCGATCGCGCATCGCGGAGCTCCTCCCGGAGACTGGGCCGAAGGTGACAGAGCCTGCACAAATACACAAATCGTCTCCTCCCTGTCTATTAGATTTCGCCGAAGCGAGTGATCCATCCTTACTTTCTTTCCAGACATGCCTTTTTTGTCTTGTCTTGTCTTCTCTTGTCTCGTTTTGCGACGATCCGTTCTGATCGATACACCTTCTTTCTTTTGATAAATCGCGCACGGCATACATATCTCGCCTCTTTCAAGAAAAATAGAGATGACCGCGGTCTGAAATCAAAATAATGAAAGAAATGACTACGACAGCGTTTCGCGTGGCAACGTTTGGTTTAGACCGTGTATACGCAATGTGTTAGGTACTTTTTTTGTATTGAGAAACGTACGTCAGCCCGTATGATGGGTTTACAGGGCGCTGGCCTTGGGATGTGCCGCAAGCCAAGATTCATGCGTAGGCTCCTCCTCGAGGTTGCACTCCCACTTGTAGCCTCCGCTGCCAAAGGGAATGCTGCAGTGAATGCGACGCACATCACTGGCATCGCCCGGGTAGTCAGGATGCTTGGCATCGCCCGGGTAAACAAGCGTAAGGCGATCGTTGACTTTCGAAGGAATGGCATGCGGCTGGATGGGAAGGCGCGGCTTGCGCTGGGCTGCAGCATCAATGAGGTCGTTCACTTGGGCAAACTCGCTCAATGCAGAGAGAACGTAGAATTGTGGAGGCAGCAAGGCCATCTTGCCTGCAGCGTGCCGGTCAAGCGCCTCACGCGGTGAGGCCCAAGTGTACCGCACGGTTTCGCCACCGTCGAGAGAGATTTCTGCATTATCGACCACGGCGACAAAGAAATTTGCGTGAAAGCGGTGCTTTTCGATGACTGGCGTGATGAAGGTGATCCAATAGTGCAGAGCGGAAAGCGCGGGCGCCTGGCGGTATTTTTCCAGCATCGGTTTGAATTGGGCTGCATCGTCATGGACGCGTTTTTGCCATTCCTTGGTCTCCTCCTTTGAAATGACAACAGCTTGCGCGTGGCCAGGCTTGTTGTCTTGCGCTGTGAGTAGAACGCCAGCTTCTTCAAAAAGCTCACGAATCCCGGTGAGCTTGGCGGCGTCCACGTTGTCTTGGCCTCCATATGCGGAGGCAACGCCTGCATCGCCATCCTCCGCGACACCGCCCGGAAACACGTACATGGACGAGAAGGCTTTCATCTTGGAGGATCTTTGCGCGAGCAGAACCTCAAAATCATTCTCTGCGGCTGCCTTGGCGCCCTTGGTGACCCCCGCGCGCTCCGCAGAGCTCTTGACGCCTGCCGACGGCGCCTGCTTTCTGCGCAGGAGTACCACGGACGCCGAGAGTCTCGGCGCCGCTTGCGTCGTTGCCTTGCTCGTCATCTTGACCCCGCGTCTCGCACTGGCGTCGCGCTGCGTGTTTGCTGCGCTGCTGCTGCCGCGAGCGCGGATCGTCCTGTCCGCCGCCCGCGCCATGGATCGGCATGACCCCATCATCGTCCCATCGTGGTGGCGATCTGATCTTCAATGAATGGGTTTTGTACGAGGTATGCTACTCTTAGGCCTAGTAGGCCTACTACTAGCAAGCAGCATCATCTTTTTCGAAGCGAAAGGGAAAAAGATCAGGGAACACGGGGATTTCCCTTCGTGCAGTGCCTCACATGTCAGTACTTGAAGCAACAGCCGCATCGCACGCAAGACCAGACGCTTTGCAGTCCGCAACCTTGATGCCGCCCACGTCGCTATCGCTGCATTTGCTCTTCTTGCGGACGTTCGAGGATGAGGGCCGAAGAACACGGTATTAGTAGTAGCAGCTGCAGCTGCAAAGGCTACTGCAGCTCCATGCACGGCGTCAACGAGCAGCTGCAGGAGCAGAACCAGCAGAACCTGCAGCAAAATCATGAAAAGCATCATCGTGCGGCGAGGGTACCGTCACAGTCGTCGCCTCCGAGAAGCTCTGCAGCTGCAGCTGGTACTGGGTCTGCAAATGGCAACGACAAGGCCTTTCAGAATTCACAATACGATAACCTTTATATGCAGTTCTCGAGCGCGTTTATAAGGCAAGATCTTGTAGCGTTTCGAGACCTCCTCGAAGATACCCTTCGCGAGCTCAAGGATGCTCATCGTGAAAAAGCAGCTGCAGCTGCAGGCACAGCTGCAGATGCAGATGCGGATGGTAAAAGCCACTCTGAAGCCACTGCCGAGCAAGAACAGCAGCTGCAGCAGCTGCAGCAGGCTCAGAAGATCTCGACACTCAAAAAAGAGCTTTCTAACGCCAAGCAAACAAACGAAAGTCTTCGCGGACGCAAGCAGCTGCTGCAGCAGCGGGACCAGCAGCTGCAGCAGCGAGACCAGCAGCTGCAGCAGCGAGACCAGCAGCTGCAGCAGCTGCGGCAACAACTGCAGAAGCAGCAGCACGAGCTGCAGCAGCACAATTCACCTGCCTTAGACGGACAGCAGCAGCAGCTGCAGAGTGTGGAAACTACAAGTAGCAGCTGCAGCTGCAGCGGAATGGAGCACAACACGGTTTCAACAGCTTCTACCACCATGTCTTCGAGCTCGAGCACGGCCGAGAGCGAGGGCCGGTCCAAAAAGCGCAAGACGTACAGCGAGAGCGACAAGACATACATCATCCGTGCCGACGAGAACGATGGCCGACAGGCGGCCATGGTCTTAGCTGACCAAATTGGTATGCCGAGGAAAACTGCGAGAAACCTCCTGGTGCGCTACAAGAATAAGGGAGACTCTGTCGTTCATGACAAGCGGTTTGATACCGGTGTTCCCGCGCGCAACACAAAGCGAGAAGCGTGGCATGTCGACATCATATGCGATTGGCTTCGCTGGGATGCGACAATAACATTGAAAGCACTTTTGGAAATGCTCAACGTTGAAATTGGACGTCGTATTCTCTGCGAAGAGCGCGATAAGAAGTGTGCGACTTGTCTACATCTTTTAGCAGAAGAAGAGCGCATGCCTGGCCACCCACTGGATGTACATGATCGCATGAGGGACGCTTGCGATGAAGCGAAAGAAACCTTCGCCAAAAAGTTCATCCATGACGAACGAACAATTCGCAGTTGGCTATACGATAAGCCCGTCTGTTATTCGCGGAAGGCTGTCGTGGAACAGAAGTCTTCCGCAAACACTGCGGAAAACATGCGCAAGCGCCTCGAATTCGCAAAAGTACTTGATGGATGTATCCGATCCGCCAATGACTACTATCTCCTCTTCATGGATGAAATGCCTTTCTACTCGACCATGTCATGTACTAAGGGGCGTTCGCGGAAGGGAGAGCGAGCCGTCGTTCTTTTACCTCCTGAGAGCAGCACGACAAACCGATTGCAGGCTGCCATGACAGTGAACCCTGAACATGGTCTTATTTACGGACAGACGTTTGCTCCTGTCAGGCGCTCGCGGAGTTGGTCGGCGCAGTACGGCAGAGATGAATTCAAAAAGTACCTCTATGGCCTTTTCGAAACTCTCATGTATGAGGGAAATCGCAGAATCAACGTCAAGTACGCGGAGGCAATCAGGAACAAGCACATTAAGCTAATTTGGGACAACGCACCAGATCACGGGTCTCGGATCAAGGCCGCGGACACGGAACATGGTATTCCCGAAAGCGTCAAGCCTGAAAATTTTGATGAATTTGTGTCCTTCGCGCAAGAGCGCGGGGCGACCGTGCAGATTGTTTTTGCCGCGCCAATCTCACCCCATTTGAACTTGTGCGAGTTCTACAATCGCGTGCTCCGAATTTATGCAAACGCAGAACGAACTGAATCTGAAGTGCGAACGGCACTTCTGCAAGCGCGGCCTCGCGGTCAAACGATCGAAAACAGAGTTTCAATGCTCGAAGAAATCGTCCGGGGGGGTATGCAAAAGCTGAAGTACGAACGCGGACCTTTGAATGGGTCGATGTACACGTTGAAAAACACAATGCAAAAAGTCATGGAGAACGATGGGTATTTAGACTGGCATTGGATCAATTAAAAAAAGTAAAGAGAGGATTCTATTGGTGTTGAAAAACCTTGTGTGGTGAAATTCATCGTGAAGCGTGCACGTGTACGCCTCGCAGAATTGGGTTCTGCAGAAGACCTTAAAATAATGTAGTGTCCCTCACTGTTTCGACCCGAACTTTCGGCACATCCTCTATTTTTTCCAAAGACCCCTACTTTTGCTGCAGCAGCTGCAGCTCATGCTGTGCGAGCTCCACGTCTTACGAGCGCAGCCGCGTATGCCGTCTTGTGGCAGCCAGGCCTGACGTCCTGCTGCCCCAGACTTCCTGGAACTCTCGGCACCACATTCCTGACAGTGAGTATAGGTGCTAGGGAGGGACGGCTTGGTTCTCGTCGTGCGCGTAGTACCTTCTTGTGAAGGTATTTCGCACACAGGCGGCAGCAAATGTTTGAGTGGTCATGCCAATCATGATGATGATGATGAGCGAATCTGTGTCAGGTTGCCAGGTTAATGATGATGATCGTGATGGTTTCCACCACCTCTCCGTAGGCAGTGCACCCTTTGGACTTGCGGACAGCTGAATGACGTTATCTGAAAGTGTCATGCCCCGTGTGCGAGATCGACACTGCCTAGCAAGAGAGCAAGCTAGCTGCTGCCTACAGCTGCTTGGGTGGGCAGTGCCCACCCGCCTCAAGCGCTGCACTTGACATGTCACGAGCTGCGTTGCGTTTTCCCCCCTTCCTCCTCTCGTCGCAGCAGCCCGCTTCGCGCAGGCTACGCTGCCACCACGACGACGAAGCGCACGCTTCGCTGGGTTTTGCACAAAGCGCAGCGCAACAGCGACCATTGCGACTTGCACGTGCTCTGCTGCTCTCTGGTCGGCGGCTTATACATGACAGCCGCATCATAAACAACGCGACGGCAGAGGGGGTGTGCGCCGCCGTGCGCGGATACCGGACCCCGCGCTTTGCACGCGCCGCGCACTCACTCGCTCGCTCACTCACTGCCCCTCCGCCTGCTGCGCACGCCGCCCCGCTCGGGGGCGCGCGCCGCAACCGCAGCGACCGGCCGCAGCCGCTGCACTGGCAGGCCTCCGCACGGGGAGGCCCGGCCCGCGGCGGCGGCGGCGGCGGCGGCGGCGGCGGCGGCGGCGAGGTCCGCTCCGCCGTGCTCCATTCTCCTTTCCTTCCTTTTCTTTTATTTTCCCTTTTTGCCCTTTCCCGCTCGCCTGGAGGCCTTTTCCCACTTTGCTGCCCGCGATTGTCCACTTTGCCGGGGCGGTTTCCGCTGTTGCGGGTCCTTTTTCCTCGAGCAAGCAGGCCGGTGCGCGCGCGGCGCGTGCAGCGAGGAGGAGAAAGTGGAGCAGAGCAGAGGCAGCGCAAGTTGTGCACGCGAAAAGGCAGCGGCAGGACGCGGCGGCAGACCGTGAACGAGGCGCGCGAGAGGAGCAGCGGCAGCGGCGAGCGGAGCGGCAGCGGCGGAGAGCAGGAGCGGAGCGGGCGGATCGGGGCGGAGAGGAGCACCAGGCGCGGCGGAGGAGAGGATGTCGTCCGTGCGCGATCGCATCGCGCGGCTGGAGGCGACGGCGACGCCGCTGACGCCGGAGGCGCAAGAGCGCAAGCTCCGGGAGGAGCGCGATAAGCAGCGGCAGGCGGTGAAGATCGCCAAGGCGCGCGCGGCGAGGTACAACATGACGCTGCGCGCGCTGTCGATCAAGTCCGTGCGCGAGCAGACGGAGGCGCAGCGCAAGGACCGTGCCGCCGTGCGCGAGGCCCAAGAGCGCGCCAAGAAGTACAACATGACGAGCCGCGCGCTGGCGCTCGTGGCCACCAAGAACCAGCGCAACGTCGCCCGCGCCTTCGACCCCTCCGTGAGCCCCGAGACGGCCAAGCAGATCATCCGGGCGGTCGCTACCCACCAGGCCAGCACCGCGGCCGCCGTCAACGACCCCAACGCCACGGAGAAGCAGCAGCTCGCGGCTGCCGCCAAGGCCCTCAAGGTCTCCGAGCTCGTCGAGCAGGTCATTGAGGAGGAGGATGACGAGGAGGAGGAGGAGGAGGAGGAAGATGAAGAACAACAAGAAGAAGAAGAAGTTCAAGAGGTCGAAGAAGAAGAAGAAGAAGAAGAAGAAGAAGAAGAAGAAGAGGCTGCCGTCGAGGAGGACGAGCAGACCGCCGAGGTGGAAGCCCACGAAGAAGAGGTAGAAGTTGTGGAGGAGGAGGAGGAAGAGGAGGAGGAGACCGAAGATGAAGAAGAAGGCGAAGTTGTGGAGGAGGAAGAGGCGGGCGTGACTGAGGTCGAGGAAGAGGACGACGACGAGGAGGACGGCTTCGTGGACGAGGATCTGGCCGATGCCGTCATGAGCAAAGATGACGATGCCGTCAACCGGGCCATCCTCAAGCAGTTCCTCGAGACGCACGCCCCGCACCGAGTTGACGAAGTGGATGCGCTGATGGCGGAGTACGCAGGAAGGGATATTTCAGAGCTCTTTGATGAGCTCAATGAAACATATCCAGACCCGGCTGAGGCCCAGGTCGAAGGTGAGCAAAGGGCGCTTCAGGAAGCAATGAATGGCAAAATTGACGCGGATGACGCAGATGAAGATAACGAGGCCGAACAAGACGATGAGGAGGAACTCAGCACCGTCGAACAGGCGCGCCGCGACGCCGAGGCCGCCGAGCGCCGTGAAAAGGCCAAGATCGCCGCCATGACCGAAGCCGAGCGCGAAGCCTACTTTGAAGAGAAGGAGCTCGAGCGCGAGCACTCCGAGCACAAGGACGCCATGCTCCGTCGCCAGCTCGATCTTTACTCCAAGGGCGGCTCCAAGGAGAACCCCGTGCTTGCACGGATGCGTGGCGCCACCACGACCAAGCGCGCCATCAGTAAGCGCATCAGCAAGCGCCTCAGCGTTGCTGAAGACGCTGAAGACGAGGCTGCCGTCGACTCGGACGGATTCATCCTTGGCGCATCTTCCGCCTCGTCTCACCCGCGTTCCAGCGCCCGCCTCAACCGTGGATCTGTTGGCGGTGGTGCAAAGTGGGCCGTCAATGTGCAGCCTCAGCTCTTGCGCGAGCGCATGAAGCGCGCTGGCGTCGCCGATGAGGACATTGACAACCTCATGTCTGAGGAGTCCGACATGCTGTAGATTGCCCATCCAACCGACGACGTTTCTTTCTTTCGTTCGTCCGATCGATCGATCGATCGATTGATTGAACAGAAGAGAGAGAGAAGAGAGTAAGAGAGGGACAAAGAGGGGATTCATTTCCATTTCTCCTCATTTGCTTCATCGCTCGCTCGCTCGCTCGCTTGCCGGAGCCCCTCCCCTTCCCCACCCTTCTGCTGTTTGGTGTGGGCCCAAGGCTTGGCTTTTAACTTAAACTACACCTCAATACCTTTCCCACCTACCCACCGCGTCCCAGTCCAATTCCACTCAATCCGATCCGCCCTCGCACCATTTTTTCTTTTAGAGTCCTTCTTTTGCGAATCTGACGCCAGGCCAAAACCGACAATACCCAACTGGCCAATGGACGCCAGCGCATCCCAACGTACCAAGCCGATCGATGCCCGTACGACAATGAGCCCTTTCAGGCGAACGTCCTTTTCTCTTTTATAGAAAGGAATACAAGAAGGAACAATTTGTTTGCCACGTGTTATTCATTTCTCTCTTCTGCTCGTGGGAAACCAAGCTTGCTTTGTCTTCACTGTCAGCTCACAGCTTTGCTCACGTGTCGCTTCTCAACGCAGCTCATCGCCGCCCCCCGCCCCCCTTTCCCCCGTAAAACTTGCGAATACAAGAAGGAAGAAGTTGTTTTACCGCGTGTTATTCATTTCGCTCTTTGCTGACTACTTCTGGCTCTCCTCATCCTGCTTCGCCTTGAGGGCCTTTTGCTCATGGTAGTACTTGGCAAAAGTCTGGGCCACAATGAGAGGAAAGACAAGCGTAACCTCGCAATAAAGCTTGACGGGAGTGGCCTCGCGACGAATTTTACCCCACGAGATCGCTTCGTCAGGGCGCGCACCGGAGTCGCTTCCGTCAAACTCGCTCGCCGTATTGATGAAAACGGAAAAGTCAGCACCGTTGCGCATCAAATTGGCGTTGCACACGTGGTGCTTGACCAGGCCGCCGCCAAGAATGACCATGCCCGTCTTAGGCGCCTTGCAGGCCAGATCGTTGACGGCACGAATGTCGCCTACAATATCAAGTACAAAGTCCTCGTTCTTGTACGAACGAAAGTACACCATGTCGCCAATGCTACCGTCAGTAATAGCCGGGCAAAAGACAGGAATGTCGTTCTTGTACGCCCAGTAGTACACAGACTCCGGGTTGTCGATCTCCTTGCCGAGGCGGTGGATCATCTTGCTCGGAGTCCAGGTGATCCCATCCTCCTTTTGCTCCTTGTACATGGCATCCAGGATCGGAGTCAGCCAGTCGTCGAACTTGCGGTAGTTGTCATTGGGCACAAGCAGGTTTCCGATGCGGTTCAGGCCCTTTTCGCGAAGCTGCTTACCCGGCAAGTCGAATGCGCCGAGATAGGTGGGCGCGAGGCACTTGATAAAGTCCTCCTCGATACCACCCGCCGTGGTTACAATGCAGTCCACAAGCTTGTGCTCCACCAGGAATCGAAGCACTTCACGGATCCCGGACGAGATCAGGTTCGAGGTGTACGAGAGGAAGATCGTGCACTTGGTGTTGGCGCGCTCCTCCGGATCTGTGATGTTGTCATTCTCCTTGACCGGTTCGTCGCTCAGACGCCACTTGAGCATCTTATTGATCTCTTCCACGGCGAGGCCCAGGTTCGTGCTCTGGAAACCGACGCGCTTGTACGCGTTGAGGACCTCCTCCAAATTCACTCCATCGTTAAAGTCGTACCCCTTGACGGTCTCCGTGTCCGGGGTCTCCTCGGACACCACGAGGACGGCCTCTTGGGCGACCTTGGGCACCTCCGACATGGTCTCGACCGCGCAAAAACAAGCAGTCCCTTTTCCTTGTACGTGCGAGGCCTGCTCGAGCCCCTTCGCCTGCACCTGCTCCTGCTCCCGCTCCTACTCTTAACCCTGCTCTCCCCTCTCGCGCGCTCGATCCCGTTCTGCATACGAATTCTGCGCGCGTGCTTCTTCCTCTCTATCTCTCTCTCTCTGTCAGTCAGCCTGGCAAAGCAGCTCTCGCTCGCAGCCACTCGAGCTGCAGCTTGCCGGTTCTCCGCACACCCGGGTCCCCGCGCGCCACGAGGACCCCTCCACTGTGGCCCACTGTGGGGCGAAAAGCTAGTTTGTACGCGGCCCCGCAAGTCAGCCAAGCAGCGCTGTGGGGGAGGGAATACAGTCGGGCAAACGCACTTTGGCTTGCGGGCGGCCGGGGCCGAGAAAGGTTGACTTGCAGGACGGCGTGGAACGTCGAGAAAGAGGCAGGGCAAGTGGAGAATGGGCGCGGGCAAGTGGACAATGGCTGCCTGCAAGAGCGGCCTCTTTTGCGTGGCTTAGAAGTCGAGACAGAAGGCAGGAAAGGCAGTCAGACAGACAGACGCCTTGCGCAGCGACGACCCGACCCGGAGCGAGGGCGCGCGGCGCGCGGCGACGGGCCAGAGCAAAGGCCGCACAAGGACCGCGCAGCGCAGAGGCCGTTCTCGCGGCGTTCACGCCAGCGACCGGTCTTGCGCGGGGCGAAAAAGGAGAGGTCGAAGGGGAGCAGGATGGCGTCTCGCGCTGGCCAGCTCGCCAACCTCGTGGCGAGGGGCAACAAGTCCGGCGCGCGGCCCGGACGCGCGCAGCGCGGAATTTATGCGGGCAGGACGATTCAGTTTGGCAACAAGGTTAGCCATGCCAAGAACCGCTCCCGGCGTCGGTGGGACCCCAATGTCCAAAATCACACGTACAAGAGCGAGATCCTCGACGAGACCTTTAAGCTGCGCGTGACCACGCACGCCATGCGTTGCATCAAACAGGCCGGTGGGTTTGATGAATTCCTTCTCAACAAGCCGCACCTCATGCAGGACTCAAGGCTTGCCCTTGATCTTCGCGATCGCGTCCTTGAGGCCGTAAAGAACGGTGCCTCCGCCAAAGCCCCTGCTGCAGCGGATGCTGCTGCTGCTGCGGCATCATCGAGCAGTACCAAGACTGAAGCATGAGCGAGGAGGGCGCTTTGCTTTCTCCGCGTGCGGCTTCTCTTCACGGCGGAGAATGTGAAAGAGCGACAGGGGATCTCTTGTGCGCGCAAGGGATCTGCTCTGAAATTGGCCTGCCTAACCCTGCCCTACCATGAGCTCGAGGGCGCAGCTGCTTGGTAAGGAGCCGCGCCATCCTGCATAGTTTATCTACTCACCAATTCATTCACCAACTCATCCACCCCATCAACCCACTCACTCACCTGCTCCCTTATCCCTATCGACAGAAAAAAGCATCACACCCAACAAATCATAGATTTTGCTTTTTGTCCTGACAGTCAGTCCAAAGGTCCGCGACTCTAGTTTTTTTCTCAACTCAAAAGGCTAAATTCACTCAGAGTGGAGAGAAAAATAAGGAGAGATAGGCCTAATAAGACGAACTTTTTCAATTCACTTGAAGCATCTTCGACACCTACGTGTGAAGCTCGGCGCACGTTTCCATGAGCGCTCGACGCTCATCTGAGGTCATGCGTGAGCAAAGAATTGTGGACAATTTTTTTCAATTCACTTGAAGCATCTTTGACACCTGCGTGTGAAGCTCGGCGCACGTTTCCATGAGCGCTCGACGCTCCTCCGAGGTCATGCGTGAGCAAACAATCGTGTACGATTGGAACTGTGCCCGCGCGCGCTCGCGCTCACCAATATTGTGCAATGTAGACGCAAAATTCAAATGACACACTGGATCATCAGGATCGAGCTGCAAAGCCTTTTCATATGCAGCCACAGCACTCTCTGCGTCCTCCAGACGAGAGAGCACAATCGCCAAATACATGTACGAGGCCGCAAACGTGGGCTTGAGATTGATCGATGTGCTCAAATAGTGAAAGGCCGAGGCATACTGTGTGGTGTGCATAAACACGAGTCCGAGATTATGCGCTGTAATCCATTGAAACGGGTCCAGGTATAACGAGCGCTTGAGACATGCAATCGCTGCGACGTGACGCTCCTTGCCGAAAAAGCACATGCCAATATTGTTCCATAGCTGCGCAGAGTTGGGCGTCTTCACAGCCGCTACACGGTACTTGACCAGAGCCACGTCCATATCACTATGATCCTGAATCACCGAACCGGCAGCCAGAATTGTTTTGGGATTACGCGGATCGCGCGTCAACGAATTGCCAAGGTACTCGAATGCCTTAAAATTTTCTCCGTCTCGTAAATACAAGAGACCGACGGTGGTGAGAAGCTCCGGGTTGTCTGGCGAGAACTCCAGCGCCTCCAAATACACCTCGATGGCCCGTTTCAGGTCTCCGGTCGCGGTGTAAATCTTACCCATTTCTACAAAGGTTGAATCATGGCGTTGAATACTGTTGGCAGTTTGAAAAGCCTCCAAGGCTTTTTCGTATTCTTTGAGGAACATGAAACACAGCCCCTTATTGTGCTGGATCTCCCAGTCTTCGCGCCGTGCGCACAACATGGCCTCGTCCAAGACGTCCACCGACGCGCTATGCTTTCCCAAGAGAAAGAGGCACTTTCCCACCTGCTTCAGGTTCGCGTGATTGCTCGGGTTGAGTAGCGTTGCGGCTTGGAAGAGCTCTAATGCTTCTTGAACCTTGCCCTGCCCGCGTAAAATCAGCCCCTTGACATATAGAGGGTATTCGCACATACCATCGCAGGACTTTAATTGTGTTTCAATCAGCCGGAGACACTCTTTGTAATCGCCTCGGGCATGGAGCAAGTGAATCAACCAGTTTACGCGCTCGCGCCCTTGACTTCGTCCGCTTTGACACGTTTTTACTGACCGACTACTTTTTGAACTGATAGACGAACGCCCTCTCCTCCCGTTTTCTTCCACCATTGTATTTTCGCGTTCATCATAGACACCTTCATTCTTTCCTTCGTGTTGATTGGAATCACAAGCATCCATGGAGTTTGCTGACGCCTCGGGCTCGATCGTCGAAGCCGATGCACGCGCTTCGCCGTTCGGCAATGTCGATGAAGACGACGACGACGAAGAAGAAGAAGAAGAAGAAGAAGAGGTAGATCGAGCTGCACGTTTGCTCGTGCGTGATGACTTACGACGTAACATGGAGGTCAGCTTGCCCACGCCGCCGCTGGTACTGGTGCCGTCATCCATTCGACTCGAGCTTTTCGACTCAGCTGGCGCTGCTGCTGTCTCAACCTTGGCCTCCATGGGTCCCGAGCAAGCGAGCAAGCAAGCAAGCAAGCAAGCAAGCAAGCAAGCAAGCAAGCAAGCGAGCAAGCCGGCAAGCGAGCGAGCGACCTTGCAGGTATTCAAGCAAGCGCGTATCTGATCGCCAGCTCGCTCGCGTGCTCCCTTGCACGCAAACGCCCAGTAGCTTCACGCCTCTGCGCCAGCTGACGTGCTTGATGAAGCAGACTCTTCTTGCTTTTTTGCAATGATCGCACGGCGTGCTCGAAATTCTAGCCTCACAACGTCGCTTGCCGGTCAATTCGCATTGTATCATCTAAGACATAGTATTCATTGTTGTGTTATTTTGAAGAAGTTCTTGTCATTCGTAACGGCAACATCTCTCTCTCTCTTGAGTTTTCCAGGCACCACCTCCAGAAGAATAATTAGAGTGGCGCGCAAGATTGACAGTGACACACCACGCGCGCTCTTGCAGGGCATGGAGGAAGGAACATGGATAGGCTGGGTCGGTCCCGTGCGGTGAACTGCGTACAGCCGCCTTACGCTATAGATGGCCTGCGAGACCAAACACCACGAATGTATGCAGAGATCGCGGCGAGGGTCCACAAAAGTCGTAGGAGCAGCGCGGCCGCTAAAGCGCTGCAGCGCGCGGACGCAGCGAGCGAGCGCACCCAAGGGAGACCGAGATCACGAACGTCCTCCTAACCAGCGAGCGCTCAACCCAGGAAGGCGGTGCGTGGAAGACCACCGAGACCAAACAGAAAATGCTTGCCGGAGCAGCGCGAACGCGCGTGGCGGGACGCCTGGGATACGTCGTGATGGCGTCCTCGAGGAGCATGAGCGTGGCGGCAGCGTCGACGACGCTGAGGACGAGGCCACGCTGCGCCACGCTGGGTCTTGTCGAGCCCGCGTGGACCGTGGCCACTGAGGCTGCCATGCGGCCTCTGTGCCAGGCAGACTGGGCCCGCGGTCTGGCCAAGAAGAAGGGCAACAAAAAGAAGAAGAACGTCACCGCCCCAGAAAGCTCTCCCGAAGCCATGGACGGCGTCGAGGCAGAGCATGGCATCTCGGCGGACCCCGAGGCCACAGAATTTGAGCTCGAGCCGTACCGTGAACACATGGAGCGTGTGACCTCTGGATTCCAGCACGAGCTGGCCAAGCTTCGCACGGGAAGACCCGACGCAGGTATGCTGGATCATTTGATGGTCGAGGCGTATGGCGCGTCGAGTCCGCTCAATTCCGTGGCACAGGGCTCGATTCGCTCCTCCAAGCTGCTCGTTGTCAACGTCTTTGATCAGTCGCTAGTTGGAGCTGTGGCCAAGGCTATTGAGACGGCCAACATGAACTTGAACCCTTCGGTTGAGGGCGCTCAGGTTAACGTGCCGCTGCCCAAGCTGACCAAGGAGAGTCGCGAGGCCACGGCGCGCCTTGCCCACGACCTCTATGAGAAGACCAAGGGTGCTGTCAATGGTGTGCGCCACGATGCCATGAAAAAGCTTACCAACATGAAGAAGAACAAGGATCTCAGCGAGGACCAGCATTTCGCCGAGACACAGGCGGTCGAGGAGCTCACCGACGAGTTCAAGAAGCGTATCGCCGAGATGTCTGAAACGCGCCAAAAGGAAATCATGGAGAACTGAAGCAAAGGGCGTCGAGAACATCAATTTTCCACTTTGCCCTAGCGCAGGTGGTGGGGTGGGGAGGGGGGTTGGCCAGCAGCGCTGCATATTATTCTTTCTTTCTTTATTCGAGAGTCAATTTATATGATTTCTGCCTTCTACCTTGACAAAGCACTGATGTTGATGCGCATGATAGCTGTGACGTATCACAGAATCAACACGATGCATCACATGGCGACTCTGTTCCGCAACAAAACAACATGACAAGAATTCAGCTTTCAAGTCACAGACTAGTTCTGACGACTCGCTACTCATTCCATGGAGCGAGCGAGACAAATCATTGGCAATTCTGACCCATTACATACTTTGTGTGTCACATATCTAAAGTCTACCTAGCGAGGAGGAGTGTATTTCTGACTTACTCGTCTTTCTCTATATAAGAAAAGGAACGAACCAGACTCCCCGCTCGCCACACATGCAGCAGCACATCATCTCATCATTCACTAACGTAGCAATGTTTCAGCAGCAGCAAAAAGCAAGCCTAGCCTGAGCGCGAACCCTGCTGACGATTGTTGCGCCGCTCCTTGCGTGCCGCCGCATCACGCACCTTCTTCACCGTTGAACCGAATTCGGAGGTAAAGGCCAAAAGCTGCTGAAAGAGGTCCTCCGGGGGCATCGCCTTGGCGCTCTCACCCACATACTGACACAGCTTCTCGTAGGCCTCCTCCATGTCCTTGAAATCACGCGAAACCTCGTCAGATTTGGGCCGCGACTGCCGCAAAAAGGGCTCCGCAGCACGCAAAAAGTCATCGTCATCTCCAGCTTTGGTCGCAGCATTGCACCCATGCTCAACGGCAGCGAGTCCCGAGCCAAGGCGCGCGACGTCCCCTGACAAGGTCTGCATGTTGCATCGGGTGGCTTCGGCAAGATCAGGAAAGTCATCCGCAATTTCAAGAACGTGCGGGTCTTTCGCAATCAAATGCTCCACAATATACTGCAGCAGAGTTGTGTTTTGCGCAGATTTGGTCTGGCTCAGTTTCACGAGCGAGGCGAGGCGAACACCCTGGGCCTCGCCCTTCTCCGTTCCCTTATTGAGCTCGTTACCGACCTTGAGGATAATACTCAGAAGGCGAGCAAAGCGCGTGGACTCACGCACTCGATTGCTCGTCGTCCGCACGAGCTCGATGCGCCGCACAGCGTCGCGAGCCATCTCGTCGAACTCCGACATGACTGTCAGCGCGCGAATGCGCTGCGAAAGGCGGGGAACACTGCCGATCGCATCAACAAAGCGCTCCGCAGGCCCAAGGAGAGAACGATCCCCTCCCCCGTCCACAAAGCTTTGCACAGCCTCGGTCTCATCGCCCTGGGGAAGGAACTCTTGCAATGAGGCCAAAGCATTTGGTCCGAATTTGCTCAGGTCCATTGCTCGTAGCGCGGCACCCACCTCGTACAGCTCTCGCCCGCCCTTCATGAGCGTTTTGGCAAAAATGCTCATGTTTTGTCGTCGTTTGGGGTCTGCGAGAAGCACCATCTCCTTGGGTTTTTTTGCCTTGTCGGCGCTCTCGTTGTCAGCTCCAAGCTTTTTCGGAGCGGCCTTGTTGGAAAACTCCGACTTGAGGTCGCCAAAGACTTCTGCAATCTCGATGTCGCTGCTGTCGACGCCACTGTCCCAAATGGTGCCTTCTGTGTCTTCCAGTACGTCCCAATGCACGCGTTTCGTGTCTGACTTGGGACCCGTGACTTTCTTCTTTTTCACTGTGGCGGCCACTTTCGTCGTCACCTTGGTAGTGGTGGTTTTGCTCGTCTTTTGCTCGCCTGCGGAAGCTGCAGCGTCCTTGCGCGCCTTTTCTGCAGCGCGTTTCTTTTCGGCCTCGCGTTTGTCCAAAAGCATGGGGAGAAGACCAAAGGCACAAAAAGTTTCGACATCATGAGCCTGCCAAAGTTCTTCACCAGTCAATTCGACCACTTTGGCGCGTCGATCACCCGCAACGCCACCTCGCAGTGTTGACACACCTGCGCTTTGCTGCGCGCCTGAAGAGCCGGCCGTGGACACAGTTGCTGGGAGAGCTCCCGGACCATAGCTTCCAGCTCCGGGAAGGGTACCGACCGGTCCAAAATTGCCCATTTCTTCGCCACTACTGTACTCGTGGCCAAAACCTTGACCTCCTTGAGCTCGGGAGCGATGATCGGGACCTCCTACTCCGTATGTGCCACCACGTTGGTTCTCCTGAGCGCCAGACGCCCCGAAGCCAGATCCGGTACCACTACCCATGCCGTCGCCGAAACTATTGCCCGTGTTGAAGCCAGAACCACTGCCAAAGTCAGAACTCGGACCATTGCCAGAACCAGGACCATAACCAGAACCATAACCAGTACCGGCACCAGCACCGGCACCAGCACCGGCACCAGCACCAGCACCACCAACGCCATGACCCATGGCTGAACCGTCTTTGGAACCAGCACCAGGAAGATCTGACGGATACCCAGCGGAGTCATTTCCATTGCCATGTTGAAATCTGTAATTGTCAAAAAAGGAGAAGATGCTGCTTCTCGAGGCTGGGACCTGTGGGCGGTCGTCAAAGTCCGACAAGCCTGTGTGTGCTGGCTTCATCAAGGAGCTTGAGGAGGAAGAAGACTCTGTCAGAGTTGACTGTGGCTGAGCGCCAGCATTCGCATCTGCGTCACGCGTCCGTCGGGTCGTCGTGAAATCAAAACGATTGACCACCGCGGGCGACGTGTCTTGTCCATCGCCGCCTCCTTCTCCTCCTTTTTCTCCTTTGTGTTGCCCATATGTGTATGCCCCGTGACCCGAGGAGCGCTGTTCTTTAAGCTCCTTCTGCTTCGATTGCATTGTGGACATCCAGGTCGGCCGGGGTTCCCTTGCTGCAGTCTCAATACCTTTGGCATGGGTGGTGTCACCAGGATGCGGAAGAGGTAATGGCGAGGCGGCCTTGACCTCGATGAGATCGTTTTCGCCTGCTTCCTCACTCTCCTCCGCGCCCGCGTCGAAGCCACCCTGTGCACCTTCGAAATTACTGCTGCTGTGTTTGTTAGCAAATTCAATGGGAGACCTTGGCAGCATGTTGCGTTCGTCTTGGAGGGTCGAACGAGGAGAATGGCCTCTACGGCGAAAGATGCTACGCGAAGCGCCAGGAAAGGCATCGCGACGCGCCCTCGAAGCGTCCCTTGATTCATGCACGTCCGCATTACGCAAAAGCAAGTCCTGCTCCTCGAGACTTTCCAGCAAATGGTGTACCTCGCGAGGAAAGCGTGGCGCAAAACGTGACTGCAATTCCTTGGCCGAAATGCTACCATGCGAATTAACCGTTTGCATGACGCGCGATTGAAAGCTCATTGATGGCGCATCATGTACCTGATGCATGCGATCAAGAGTGCGCTGCACCAGGAAGCGGTCGTATCGCCGCGATTCATCGGCGAAGGAAGAACCACCTGAAGTGCTGGAGACCAATGTCGGCTGGTCAAAGGTGCGGGCATACATCGACGGCAGAGCCTCTGCATGGGAAGAGGAGAGCCCGTCTTCGATGGTGCCGGCCTCACTGTCGACGAGCTCGCCCCTCGCGCGTGCAGTGCGCACCGTGTCGAGGAGATTGAGCGCCTCAGCGGTATCAGGATGATTCTTGCCGACGGTCGCGCGGCGTGCAGCGTATGAGCGTTCGCACAACTCATGGGCGGCGCCCAGGTTCCCAAGCTGGTATTCAGTGAAGCCGAGACTCAATTCGACCTCGGCAACTTCGAGAGATTGCGGACCAAAAATGAGCTCTCGCACCTGCCTGGCAAGAGCGAATTCCCGACGCGCTTCGGCTGGTTTACCGTGCAAGCGCAATAACAGACCAAGATTGTACCGACTGTCGGCTGTGAATCGATGATTTGTGCCCAATTGCTCGATGCGAATGGAAAGGGCTCGTTGGCAAAAATCGATGGCCTCCGCGTATTGACCGCGGTGCGTGTAGAACGCGGAAATGACGTTGTAGCAGTCACTTGTAGCAATGTGATTCGGTCCAAAGAGGTTTTCAGTCTTGCGCATGTATTCTGCGTAGCGGACTCTCGCCTCTTCATATTCCTTTGCGATCATGTATAACTCTGCAAGCATCGAGTACAAGGCCACGTTTGTCGTTTCGTCCTCGTAAGGTTCTGACCTGACGAGTTTTTCACTTTGTCGAAGGTAGAATCGCGCTTCTGCAAAGTCGTCCAACTTAAAGTACGCCCTTGTCAGCACCATGCATTCTGTGTTTGTGCAGCGATATAGAATAAAAAGAAAAGGAAAAGAAAGCCCATTGTTAGTAATCGAGTGCTTTACGCCTGTTGTCTTGCCTGTCTGCTCGTTGCGGGGAATCAAGAGAATAGATATACAAGAGGAAGAAAAAAAACAAAGCAAGCGGCTGTGTGTGTGCTCAGATCGTCTGTCTGCCCAGTGATCTGGGCACTGGAATGTCGCTACATCAGGGCTCACAAGGACGCAAGTGACGTTTGCTTCCAGATCTCACGCAGCCAAGCGATCGTTTCCAACCAGCCATAAGCGCAAGATCTTGAATGGATGACTCACGCATTTGCATAGTTGTCCCTGTGTTGCTCTCAGGACACCGAAACAAAGTGAGATCCGATGCAAGCACCTCCAATTGCTCCCCTTTCGTTGATTGAGCATGAGTTCGCCAACTTCCCTTGACCTAAGCCGGTGCCCCCCGCTACACTTTTCATGCTTTAAGAGCACCTCGCATGGGAAGGAATCCCGAGGGATCTAGTCCGAGAAATGTGACGCAAAGAAGGGATTTGAGCAACCGTTGGGAGCGCGTGCGCAGCCTCGGTGTATTAGGTTAGGGGGACACAGAGAAATACTCTGCGCCGGATTGCGTTGAGGCTGGACTAGGCCATGGAATGAGCGCTCATGTATGAGGGCAAATGGAAGGGAGAAGAGGGGAAGGCAGGGCTTGCGATAAGATCCACGGACGTCTCGGCGACGGTCAACATCATTGCACGATTTCTGGATGGACGTGGCTTCCCTACGCAACGAGCGACTCCAAGCAGGACCCCGAGAGGGTTCAAGAGTTGACATGACAAGCTATGTGTTCGAATGCAAACGTACCAGGAAGAGCTTCGCTCGTGGACCCAAGTCCTTGTGTCTCCATGATCCGGACGCTTTCGAGCGCCTTGGTGATCGCTGAGCGCGCATTGCCTTGCGCAAGGCATTTCACGCTTTCGGCGCGAAGCGAGTCGCGCTTCTCGAGAGGGGTGGTCAGGTCGCCAGACAGCCAAAGCTTGCCCTGCGAGATTCCTGCGTGGCTACGGCGGCCTTTGCGCTCGGACGCTGGGGTGGTCGCGTACAGAAACTGGCTTGGCAACCTCGTCGCCTCGGCGCTGCTGGCGGCGTGCGAAGCCGCCAGCTCACGGCCTCGGCCTCCCTGGCGCATGCTCTTCGCTTTCTCCGCAGCCTGCACTGCGTGTGCCTGCAGCCCGGCCTCCGGTCGCCCGTTTCCCGCGGCGCTGCGCACGCGCGCGCGCCCGCTTGCACGCGCCCGCGCACGCGCACGTGCAGGCCGTGCGTCTCGATCAATCTGTATCCTCGCCGCCGATGCGCGATGGCGCCGCGCTCGCGCCGCGCGGCCGCCCAACCGCCTGCCTGCGCGCGCGGCCGTCCTCCGCGCGGCCGGTCCCGGCTCGCCGCCCGCGCTCGCGCCGCCTCCGCCGGGCGCGCCGCCTGCGCTGGCTGGCGTCTGCGTGCTCGAGGTCTGCTTCGCCTCCGCTCCTTATTCTCTCTCTCTCTCTCTCTCTGCGATGCCGGCGCTTATTACGAGACAGACACAGTCAGACAGACAGACAGACAGACAGACAGAGAGAGACTCTGCGAGAGCACACACAAGGGAGGAAAGGAAAGGGAAGGGGAGGGGAGGAAAGGGAGAAGGCAGCGGCAGAGAGAAAGAAATGCTTAGATCCGTTGACTTGCGCGGGGCGCCGCGAGCCGTGCGGACTCCTGGCGGCCGAGCGGGAATGGCAGTGAGGATGAAAGGGTGAGCGCGCCTCGCCGAGAAGAGAAGAGAAGAGAAGAGATGAAATGAGGTTGCGCTGGGGCGGGTCGAGCGGGCGAGAGCCGGTCGCGGGAGTCGTGGGCCATTGTTCTTCTTTTGGGTTTCCGAGCCAAAGTGTTATTTTGCTCTTGTCAAAGTGCAAATCGTTCGTGGCGGGGCCAGCGGAAAGTGATACACTTTATGGACAAAGTTACGTACAGGCGACACGATGTGTTAATTGATAGTATTCACGGCTTTTCGCGATGGAATTGTCGCATATGATGACAGTTCGTATTCTAAAGTTCGTCGCGATGGAAAGCGCGGTGCACCTTGCCATCCAGAAAGGTCTTGAACTGATGAGCTTTGTCGCAAGAAAACCACATGGAAAAGGCATAGCGCGTCCCCCGGGTGACGGGCGTGAAGCGGTGAGGGTTTTCTTGACCTGAAGAAAAGGTGATGAAGCGACCACGTCGAGGCCGAACGACTGTGGGATTGCCCTCATCGAGGAAAACGAACTCGCCACCATCAAAATCCTCGCCATGTGTTGTGAGATAGACGAGACCGCTCATGTCATAATGCGGCGTGTTGTCCTTGTCGACGTGTGGATGCCAGTACTCGTCGTGGAGCTCGAGTGGCGTCCACGACTCGTTGCCAACGATGCGTGCTACAAAGGTGGGAGCGGTGAAGTAGAGCGTTTCGAGATTATTGACCTCCATGATCCGTTCTCTAATGCGATCAAACATTTGCGCGTACACCTTGTACTCCTCGCTCGTGAACGAGACAGGGGAGTCGCCGCCGTAAATGGTTTGCACGCCCATACCGTCCTTCATGAAGCCGCCGTTCACGTCAAGAATGGTTGGACCGCCCGTGTCTCCTCGGCTGCTGGCCATGCCCTTTTCGACCATGCGCAGGAGGATATCGATTTCTTCGTCCGAGATGAAGGCATCCTCAACATGGCGCCAGGTTTCGGGAACGTGGCAGCCCTCGACGAGGCGCTCTCCGTTCGGCAGAGGTGCTCGCTGCACGGCTTCACGCCATGGCGTCTCGAGCACTTCCGCCGTCACAAGGCGGCCTCCGGCGTTGCTGCTCCCCGTCGCGAGGCTCGAGAGCGTGACGGCAAGGGCCACGACGGCGAGGGCCACCATGCTCGCGATGGAGGTCTTGCTCCGGGGCGACTGCAGGAGCTTTTTGCCACGCGCACTACGCGACGACCGCGCCCGCGCCATCTCTTTGGCGCGGGCCTGTGCCCTCTGGATTTCCGCCGACGCCATCGCCGTTCGTGGTGTGAGCGACCACTGATTGCCTGTTTGGCGATCTGGGATCGGGCGGTTGGCCGCGTGCGTTATTGATCAACCAATCATCGAACGAAGATTTTTTGACCAGGGGCGGGTACGAGACCGCGGCGAGGCTCAATGTCAGTGCATTGCGTTCATGCATCCGCCTGCCGCAGCCGCTGCCGCGGTTTCTGCACGCGTCATGCGATAGCCTCTGTCGACGGCAGCTTGAGTCCCCGCCGTGAAACTTGATGCAGTTGCAGATGGCATCAGCTGCAGCAGCAGTGCAGCGAGCGATGCCAGTGGGGACTAGCAGCGTGAGGCGGAGACGTGAAATGGAGACCTGCTGCTGCATCTCCAGTGCGGCGGTATACTACGGCGGCTTCATCAGGCTGATCGATACTGTTACGAGAAAACCGGAGCATGCTGCTGATGATGACTGCGACTGCGGGCATCTTCCATTCTGAATCCGAATCCGATCTCGAATAGGAACGTGTAAAATAGCGAATCAGACCATTGGTCAATTCTAGAAACCTTGGGCTCACCCTGGCCCAGGCCTAGTTTGATGATGATGATAGACGATGGATGATAATGAGAATAATAAATGTTGTTGTTGCTCTTAGGCCCTAGTTTACATGTCTAGGAGTGACACACGAGGATTTCGGCTGTGGCTAGTGGTCTTGACCAGCTGCAGATCGAAGCATCATGCGCTCGCGGCACGCTCGATTTCATCGCATACGCGCGAGAGGAATCCGTCACGGTCTTTAATGGCCTCAATCTCGTCACGTGAAAAGTTGCCGAGCACATGAGCGGACACCGCCGCTCCCCGTGCAGATGGGCGCCCGATGCCAACTTGCACGCGACGAAAGTCATCAGAGCCGAGGTGCTCGATCACGGAGCGCACGCCGTTGTGGCCGGATGCGCTGCCGCGTTGTTTCCAGCGAAAGTTGGCAAAGGGGCGATCGAGATCGTCGTGGACGACGACCAGGTTTGCACTGGCATCCCGAGGCTTCTTGGCACGCAGGAATTGTCGCAAGACCGCGGCCGCGGCCTTGCCGTTCTCGTTCATGAAGAGACGCGGCTCCACCAGGATGAGGTCCTCGTCGCTGGCCACATTGGCTGCGCAGTCGCGGCGCGCGGCCCAGGCGACGCCCCTGCGCTCCGCGAGCCTCCGCACGACCTGCGTGCCAACCGAGTGCCGCGTCCACTCGCTGCCAAAGTTGCCGAGCCCGACGACCACGAGCCGCTTCTTCATCGTTCCCGCCGCTCCGAGCGCCGCGTCCGCGTCTGCAGCTGCGTCCGCCTCCTCTCCCGCGCCGCCGTCTCGGCCGTCCCGCACGGCGCCGCGCGCCGTGGTCGCGAGCGGCAGCGGCACCAGCTCTGCCGCCCACCTGCGCAGCGCCGCGCGCAGCCCCAGCGCCAGCGCCTTGGCCACGACCCAGGTCCCGCTCATCGCGGCCTGCCGCTCCCCCCGCCGGCCGCCGCGACGCCCGCCTTCTTCTCCGCGACCTCCGCGTCCTCCCCGGCGTCCCCCTCCGCCTGCGGCGTCCAGCTGCAGCTGCTGGCACGTCGCTCATCGCGATTTCCGTGCTCCATGATTTTGGTGCCGCGGCGTGCCGCGGCCATGCACGATTCTGGCTGCCGCGGCAGCTGCCATGGCTGCTGGCGCCCGGCCCGGGGCTCCGACACGCGCGGGCGCGGAAGAACCCGTCTCGGAGGCCGGGTCCGGGCTGTCGATCCTCGCCGCGGCCGTCGTCGCCCTCGAGCCCGGCCGCCAGCGCGGCTCGTCACTCGTCGACGGCGGCCCCGCTTTGTGCCAGGCCGTGGCTCCCGCCAGGATACGGAGCCCGGAAACGCAGCCAGCTGCAGCTAGCCGTGCACGCGCTGCGCGCTTTATGCACGCGGCAGACGCTCACGCTCGCTCGCACGGCGCACGCACGCACGCACGCAGACGCTTCCCGGAACCGGCGCGGAGAAGCCCCGCCTCCCGCCTGCCGCGCCCTCGCGCGGTCTCCGTCTCCGCGCGCGGACCCGGCGAACCGGCGCTGGCGGTGGCGTACGCGGCGCGGCCCGGTCGTCATCGTGGTTGTCGTCATGGCCATGGCTCATCACCAATCACCAGTCAGCGCCGGGCCGCGCAGGCGTCCGAGGAGGGCGCGCGACGCTGCGGCAGCCCGAGGGCGGCCGCCTGCGCCTGGCTGGCTGCCTGACTGCCTGACTGCGACCGCGAGCAGGATCGGGATCAGCAGCGGCGGCTTCTGCAGCAGCTGCAGCGGCAGCGAAATGCGACGAGGTTCGGGGGGCCGCGGGGGGCCGAGGAATCCTGGTCTTCCTCTCCCTCTCACACACTATTTCCTCGCACGCTGACGCTCGTCTCGCACTGTATCACGCTCCCTGGACCACTGCTGCAGCAGCTGCTGCAGCTGCTTCCTCGAATTCCGGAAGCCGCGCCTCGTCGGCGAGGCACTCGCCCTGCACCGCCCGCAGCGCTGCAGCGGCCGCTGCCGCGGCTTCCTCTCCTCCCCGGCGCCTCCACCATGCCCGTTTCCTCCTGCATCTTCAGCCCGCGCTCATGCTCGCCGTCCTCATCGCCTTCCTCGCGGCGCTGCTGCTGCAGCTGCTCTTCTTCGCGCCTGCCTTCTGCTGCGCTGCGCCTCGCCTCGCCTCGCTCCCTTCCTGCCGCCGCCGCTTCTTCCTGCGCGGGCTCTGCGTCGCCGCCCGCGGAGAGGCAGGACTGACGGGGGCAAGATCCGCGCCGAGGAGCCGCCAGAAACCTGCGCCTGCTCCGGCACTGGCCGCACGGCCTGCGCTCTTGCGCTGCTCTGCTGCTGCTTTCGTTTGATCGGCGGCCGCGAGCTGCAGCTGCAGCAGCAGCTGCTTGCGGTGCTCGGGCCGGCAGAACCAGAACGAGGCGGCGATTGGGATCGACCTCGAGCCAGCTCTCGCACCTGTGAAGAGAGAGACAAGGCGGACCGCGAGCGACGAGGGAGGCAGACAGCAAGCAGAGCAGGCTTAGTCGGGCCGGCAGGAGAGGAGAGGATGGGCGGGAACGCGAGCAAGAGCAGCGGCGGCCAGGTGACGGCCAAGAAGTTCCTCAACGATAATGGGGCCAACTGCGTGGAGGAGATGCTCGAGGGCATGGCCAAGATGCACCCCAAGGAGCTGCTCAAGATCGACGGCATGAACGTCATGGTGCGCGCCGACTACGAAAAGGTCAAGCAGGAGCACGTCGTTCTCATCTCCGGAGGCGGATCCGGACACGAACCCTCGCACGCGGGATACTGCGGACCGGGCATGCTCACCGCCGCCGTGTGCGGAAACGTCTTTGCCAGCCCCGGCACGGACGCCGTGCTCAACACGATCCGCTCCGTCACTGGCCCCAAGGGCTGCCTCCTCGTTGTCAAAAACTACACGGGCGACCGCCTCAACTTTGGTCTCGCCGCCGAGCAGGCCAAGAGTGAGGGCTTCAAGGTGGAAATGGTCATCGTCGGCGATGACGCCGCCCTCAGCGGCAAGGGCGTCACCGGCCGTCGCGGTCTCGCCGGCACCGTCCTCGTGCACAAGGTCGCTGGCGCAGTCGCTGCCGCCGGCGGCGATCTCGACGCCGTCCTCGCCGCTGCCGAGTCCGTGTCCTCGGCCGTGCGCACCGTCGGCGTCGCGCTGTCCACCTGCAACGTCCCGGGCAAGGCCATCTCCGACCGCCTCGTGCCCACCGACGGAAAGATGGAGCTTGGCCTCGGCATCCACGGAGAGCCCGGTCGCGAGACCCTCGACCTCCTCAGCACCGACGAACTCGTGCGCCGCCTCTCTGACATCATCATGGCCGACTTCCAAAAGATCGATGGCAAGAAGCCCAAGCGCGTCGCCCTCGTCATCAACAACACCGGCGGCACCACCCCCATTGAGATCTACGGCATTTGCAACAGCGCTCTCAAGCAGCTCGCCGACAAGCCCTTTGACCTCACCGTGGAGCGCATCTACGCGGGTCCCATCATGACCTCTCTCGAGATGCAGGGCTTTTCGCTCTCGCTCCTGGCTCTCGATCTCGACGACAAGCTCGACGCCTCCAAGATGCTCGCGCACCTCGACGCCGAAACCACGACGCTCGGCTGGCCGGGCCCCGTGTCTTCCTTCACCTCGGAGGCCAAGGTTTCGCAGCCCAAACCGGTCTCCAAGCCCCCCAGCAACGCTTCTGAGACCCAGCAGTCTTACCCGACCGTCTCGTCGGACCTCGCGTCCACCTTTGAAAAGAAGATCCGCGCCGCTGCCAAGGAGCTCATTGACAAGGAGCCCAAGCTCACGGAGTGGGACAAGATCTGCGGAGATGGTGATGCTGGACACACCTTCCAGAGCGGCGCCAAGATGGTCCTCGAGGCTCTCGATGCCAAGCAGGTCAACCTTACCGTTCCCGCGCTCACGGCAGCAGCCATGGCCGAGCAGGCGCGCAAGATGGGCGGCACCTCGGGCGCCGTCTCCTCCATCTTCTTCCACGCTGTGGGCACCAGCCTTCAGCACTCCTTGGACTATGGCGCGGCCATCAAGGCGGGCTGCGACGCCATCACGCGCTATGGCGGTGCCGAGCCTGGCATGCGTACCATGCTCGACGCGCTCCATGCCATGACCGAGGGCTACGTTGCGGATCTCTCCAAGCTGGCCGACAAGTCGATGGCTGCCGCAAAGTCCACTGCCGAGATGAACGCATCTGCCGGTCGCAGCAACTACATTCCAGATGAGAAGATGCGTGGCGTCCCGGACCCCGGCGCCATGGCTGTTGCATATGCGATGCGTGCCCTGGCGGACGCCTGAGTTATTTTCCTTTGTCCCAACACAGCACAGACGAAGCTTTACTTTTTATTTTTCTTTATAAAGGCTTCCTACGTATACCTATATATCTCTATCACTCTCTCTCGGCCTTGACCGTCATAGGGCCTGCCTTTCTTTCTTTCTTCTTCTTCTTCATCTCTGTCTTCCCTTTCGTTTTGTCCTTGCTTTGTTCGTTTGAAGGTCCGTCTGTTCGGTTTTTCTCAATCACCACGTCCTCAACCCAGAAAGGGAAACTCTTCCCGCAAGATTTCTTCGTTCGTTATTGAGCTTTCTTCTTCTTGGACCTTTTCGCTTCGTCCGACGCGAAAGTATCCATCGTCGCTTCCCCAGATTCGATGGCATGGTCCAGCGATGACGATTCATTCGTCTTTTTCAGGTCTTCTTGGCGCTTTCGCTCTAAAATGTCAAATTCTTCCGCAGTTGTGGCCCTCTTCCACACGCGAATGACCTGTTTGCGCGTCCCGTGATCCGTCCACACTTCGTCGGGACGCTGAATAATCCCAAGCTCGCGCCGTAACGACTTTGCGAGTTGCCACGGAATCTCTGGCTTGTGAGCCTTACACGCGTTTGCAACCATTTTCATTGGACATTTTCCCGTGTCTGCGAGAAGATCGTCCATGAGCTGCTCAAAGGCAGCCTCCAAAGCCTCCTGCTCAGAACCATCTTCGCTTCCAAGATAGCCTTCGGTCCCCGTCTGGATCTGGATCTCGGCACGCCGCTCGTTGCGCTCATCAACCCCTTCGCCGGACATTGCCAAACCTTCTGTTTCCTCATGTTCCTGCGTCGACCGTGCTGATGGTTTCGCATGTTCATTCTCGTCGGCGTGCTCTTCAGCGTGTGCCTGCACTTCTGATTTGGCCCCGTATTCCGCGGTCTCATCTGCTTTGCGAGGTGTATGCGCGATTACTGTTGGCATGACAATCCCTTGATCAGGATGCTGACCTGCACTGGGGGCGGAACCATGACTTCTACTCGAATCCTTTGGTTGATGTGGACTTGTGCCAAGGCGGCTATGAGGAGAACCGTTTGGCACACTTTTGAAAGCTCCCGCATTGTGACGCAAACTACTATTGCTATGGCTACCGCCGCTACTGCTGCTGGTGCTACTGCTGGTGCTACTGACTTCGCTACTGCTCACGTCACTGCTCGTCTGACTCATGTCGCCATTTTGCAATGCGGCATGTGTTTTCCGACCAGCGATCGGCTCGGCAAGCTTGGCCTCCGCAAGACGAGGACTCACAGCATGATCATGACGCTGCAAAGACAAAGAAAGCTGAGGAGGCATTGTCAGATTTGGCATGGTCTTGCTCATCGCACCAGGCCTTGGTGATGTCAGCGCGACATGCGTTGCGTTTTGCGGCGACGCTTTAGAGGTCCCGAGAAGCTTTGGCGCTGACTTGGTCATCTCGGCACCAAGACCGGTCGCAGGGGCAGCATCATCAGCGAGCGCAGTCAGGACTAGATTGAGCTTTGCGTGAAGGTCTGCAATTTGCGACTCGAGACGCCGCTGGTTCACCGTCACTTGCTCAATTCGCGCTCTTTCGAGCGCTGCCGCGTCTTCCTTTGACGTTTCGCGAGGATTTACATCAGGCTCTCCCAACGGAGCTCCTGGGCCATAGAGCGCCCATAGGTACATGGCCACCGGGTCAGTAAAGAGCTGTGAAAGATCAGCATAATTGAAAGTCGCTACAAGGGGTGCGACTTCAAGCTTGCGAAAGGGGACCACGTTGCCTTCTCGCGGAAGACTCAGCACCTCGTGCACCGTGATAAGCTCGTTGTATGTTGCTTCAAGCGAGGGTCTCACCCGCTCCGCGTCATCAGGCGTGAGAAAGGCGCACATCGGATCAACTTTCGAAGAATGTGGCTTCCCCTTGACGCAGCCCAGCGCCTTCTTCATTTGGAACCACGTCGCATGCATGTCCGCACTAATCGTATCGTCCAGCATTTTATCATCAGCACCTCGCTGGACCTCCTCGTAAGCCCCGAGGACGATACCAAGGAGCACGTTGAGGAGGAGAATTGCAGCGATAAACATGAACCCAAAGTAGTACATGGAAATTGGCAAAAAGGCCCACCATGTGAGCTGGTCTGTGTTCACCAAATCAAGAAACTCGCTGTAGTCCACGCCCACGGTCATGAGAACCACGACAGAGCCAAATGCCGAAATTGGCGTGCGGAAATATTCACTCTTGTTTGCAAACATGATCCAACCGACCACGACATAGCCGCAGACGACGAGGAAAAGAATCGTTCCAAAGTGATAAAGTGTGGTCCATGCGCGACTGATTGTCCGCGAAACAATTCCCAGGCGACCATGAAAGGATATGCAGCGAAAAAGGCGGAAAAAGGCCACGAGTAAGCACATGGTGTTGCAAATGTCAAAGAGCGAATCGAGGTTTGCCACCTTGAGCAGGTACGCGGCAAGTAGAACCTGGTCAGGAAGTTCACCGCTCGCGGCGTCGAGGCTGGCAATGTAGGTGACGACCTCGTTTCGCAGCACGTACACACGAACTTGCAGCACAATCACCAGAATTGCCAAGGTGAGCCCGAAGACATCCACCAGGTTCCAGAAGCTTGTCGCGTAGTCCGTCATGCCCTCCCACACGCCAGTCAATAAGTGGCCCCCGCCTCCATGTTGACCTCGTTTCGCAATTTTGCGACGATAGAGCGCTGCTTTGACGCAGAGGAAGACTTCAATGGCCTCACGCATCACCTTGACGGTGACAGCAAGTACAAAGAGAATTTCGAGAGTCACTCGAAGTTGCCACGGCATGCCCCCTGCAAGGCGCACGGACTCGCTCAGTGTATCAAAGACACCTGCCCATACAATAACGTCATGCTGCATCCCTCCGGTCTGCTGTAGCAGGAAGCGAATTTGAATACTCGAATACAAATGCGTGTTGGGATTGTACAGACTCAACAGAACTATGGTCTCTGCCGTGCTCGCATTCAACCAGTTTCCCGCGCGCAGATCGCTCGTGCGCTCCAGAATACGCGAGCGATTCACGTACTGACGTGCTCCGGAGGTTGTCATCTGGACAACCGGCAAGGGCTCAAAGAGAAAGTTTGTGCGCGAACCCTGCACTAGAGGCGTTGGTCCTTGCAGCATTGACGAAATTTCTGTATCGACGTCGCTGCTCAAGAAGGTGTTAATCTGTGGCCATCGTGGACAATCCGCGAAGAATTTGGCCTCTGTCGCTTCACAGTCCACCGTAAAGTTTTTGCGACGTTGCGCCAAAGTTACCCCTGACACGATCTTATTAAAGGCCAAAACGGTGCCCTCACCGTTCCAGAACCTTGCGACAATGACCTCATCGAACCATGACCAAAAGTCTGCTGCAGAGGAGATATCCTCAATGCTGTGGCCCTCGCCCCATTGCTGACGTTCAATCCACTCACGGGATTCTGCTACGAGCTCTCCACGATTCGTGCGAGGGTAGCAAAGATTAATGCCGACGTAAATCATCAAAAAGCAAATATAGGCCATCAAGGCACAGCACTTGTTTTTGTGACGGATTCGTCGTTCGAGTTTTTGAAGCTCCTCGTCCAAGGGAACACGCGCTTCGCCTTCGAAGCGTGGACCGTCATACATACCGCCTCGAGAGGCTTCGAGGGCTCGCCATTCATCAAAGGAGAGTTTCTGATCGTGGTCCTTGTCCATCGCCTGGAACTTGGCCAAAGCCTGTTGTTCTGCAAGCGATGCGGCATCTCGGGCTGGCGACCCTAACATTGGTAGCGCAGGTATTTGCGGCTGGGGAAATGCTGCTGATGACATGATGAAGTTCTGGCTTCAGACTTGCTTCATGTACCTGTCAGCAAGTTGCTTTTGTTGCTCGCGTGTGGATCGAAGCGAAGCGAAGCAGCGCCTCGTCCGTCCGCGAGCCAAACGCTATGCCAGTCAGGAACGTCGAGACGCTCGTCCTCCCTCGAACTTTCGCGCACTCCCTGACCTGACAGGGTCTTGCTTACTCGCTCGCTCGTTCGCTTTATTTCGTGCATAAAGTTGAGTGGGACGCAGCTCGTACGATGGTCCTGATGATGCCGTTACGGTCGCATATCGTGCACGAAAGTCAAAGTTCTGAAAGTTCATCTCCAGAAAACAAACAAACAAAAAAACTTTTTGTTCCGTCAACGGATACATTCCAAAGTCGTGGCGAAAGAGGCAGCCTCTCCAACTAAGAATGCATGCTTCATCGCCGCTGTGCACGCACGCATAGCGTCGTTTAGTAGCCAGGAAGGGCTTTCTCACACACCCGTTTGCTTTTGGCATCTATCTACCTCGCTTGCAAGAGGTTTCTTGGCTTTTTTCTCTAAAAGGAGCGCAAGGAAAGCAAGGCTTGAAGTCTCGTCCAGGGCCAAGGCGAGGCGCGGCGCGGCGCGGCTGCGACGTGGCACGGCGGAGGGTTGAAGCTTGTACAGTGGCGCTAAAGGCAGACGCGCCATCCATCCAGAAGCCATTCAACCATTCAGGCAGCAAAGCAATCGCAAATACCTTGCATTGGCTTGGCCAGAATGGTGTTGCAGGATGTGCGTGTTCTGACTGCGGACGATGACGAGGCATCGAACAAGGCGCGCGACGATGGCTTTGATATCGTTCAAGCTGCCACAAAGGAGATGCCGGGTCTCGCCGTGAAACGACGAGCTGACGATGAAGAAGGTCAAGCCGTGGTTGAGTTTGCTGTCGCCTTCGGTCCCGACGATATCCCTCCTGGCTTTCGTGCAGCAGGGCCTAATCTTCAAGAATTCGTCAAAGTTCTTCAGGATCAATTGCAGCAGCAGCAAAAGCAACAAGAGGGAGATGGATCGGAAACCAAAGACGGCGAGAACATTGAAGAAAAGACCCAAGAGAATGCTGCCATTGAAGATGAAATTCTGCTCTGCGTACGAGAGAGTAATGACCCTTTAGAGCTTAGCAAGTGCGCCATCACTGCAGTGGAATTCTTGCCTGCTGGGATCTTTTCCAAAACTGGCTTTGAAGTGGTTACAATCGCGAGTGATGTCTTGGCGCTCGGATTTCGCAATGTTGCAGCAGCTCCATTGCCTGAGGCCAATAACGAGGAAAAGATGGCAACGGACGAGGGGGAGAGCAAAAGCGAAGATATGGAGGCCAACATCGACGAATCAAAGGAAGAATCCAAGGATGACGCTCCGATGAATGAAGCATCCAAAAAGGAAGAGCTCGATGATCAAGGAGAAGCCGAAGATGATGACGACGAAGATGACGACGAAGAAGAAGAGGATGGGGACGAGTGGCAGACGCGGCCAGACGCCGCCGGGTTTGAGCAAGCCGAAAAGCTTGAGGCTGGTGCTCTTGATGGCGAACTTGGCGAGTGCATCTTGCCAAGCGCCGAGAGCAAATCCAATGAGCTTGAAGAAGCGGAGCGTCGTGCGCAGGCGGCCCGTATCGCTGAATTAATTGACAAAGCACGTGCAGAGAGAGAATCACTCACGCAGGCAAACGGGTGGCTCCAGCGAGACTTGGTGTCGCTTCTTCAAGCGAAGCAGGCCCAACACGCGACGGACACCGGAAGCACATCAGATCTGCATGGGACTGACACCGCCGGAGATTCTTTCGACCAAGAGGCAGAGCAAAAGTACAAGAACGCTCTGTCTGCATATCGAGATGCACGCGACACCCTGCACCGCACGCAAGAGTCGTATGATGGTGTGGCAATGCAGCTGCAATCCAAGCTGGATGCCAAAGAGAAAAAGTGCGACGAGATTCAATCATCCTTTGCGCACTTCAAGCGTGAAATTGCCAAACAGGCAGAAAACTCGCGGTCCGGTAAGCCGATCCCCATTCACATTATTGACCAGTTCGAGACCGCAGAGCGAGCCAAGGCCGGCGAGCTGGAGAAGATCCGTCTTCGGAATCTGCATTTGAGGGCCGAACTGAACAAGCTGGAAAAGGCATTGCAGAATAAGGAACGTCTCGCCGACGGCCTACACTTGATCGACTTTGAGCAACTCAAGATTGAGAACCAGGCGCTGAGTGAGAAGATCGAAGAGCGCAACGAGGATCTTGCCAAGCTCAATAAAAAGACCACGACCACAGTGCAGGTGCTTACACATCTCAAGGAAAAGCTCGTGTTCGTGCAGTCCGAGGCTGTTCAGCTCGGCGACGAGCTCAAGGTCCTCGACAAGGAGCTTCAGCTCAGTCGTGATCAGCTTAACCAGAGCAAGAGGCAGAGAGACCAGCTCCGATCCGGCAACACCAAGAAACGCGAAAGCCAAGGATTCTTCAAGTCAACGCTCCTCGTGGAGGACTTTAAGAAGCGAGCGCAAGAAATCAAAGCGCTCAAGCGATCCATTCAGGATCTCCAACAAAAGCATGCAAATCTAACAGGAACCAGAGATGAGTAATCTAAAAAAGTGAATATGCAGAAGCTGTCCATTCCAAGGCTCGAAATACTCGGAATGAGCATGCATGTGAATGAGTTTACATGTTTACTCGAGGCCAAGATCCTTGCGATACTGTTTGGTCTCCTTGAGTGTAAGACCATCCTTGAGCCAGATACCGGAGCTCCCGCGCGACTTGTAACGCTTTTTGGAGCTTTTAAAGATGACCTCGAGATCGCACGGGGGGATCTTGCCAAAAATCTTATCGGGATCCCGACGCTCATCAAAGTATTGACGATGCAGCGCACGCTGCAGGTTCGCCTTTTGTGCCCATTCTGGCACGGGCTTTTGGGGAGTTTCGCTCTCTGAGGGACTCGAAAGTGAGTCGTCATCATCGTCGCTAGCGTCGGTGAGGGCGTAGTTGTCTGCTTCTCGCCGCTCGTCCAGCTGGTCATCTCGCTCAATGTCGCTCTCTGCCACCGCCGAGCTCTCTTCGCGCTCCTTTTCGACCCGGTTTATGGAGGGCGCAATATCGACGAGCGAATGCTTTTGGGGCTTGCTTGAGAGATCCGCGGAACTCGAGCTTTCCACGACATGTGCGACTTCTTTCTGCTGTGGCGATGGCGGCGACGGAGGCGGCGGCAAACCGGGACTGCTTATCTCTTTTGTGATGTTCGTGGCAACAACATTCGGCTTTGCTATTGCAAATCCTGTCGCGCCTGATGATACGGCAGCACCACCACCGCCACTTGTAGACTGTGCGGAAGAGTTTCCATTTGTCGACACTACGACAGGAGGGGCGATCTTCTTCTTCAAGAAGCGAAACGAGCTCGACGACGAAGTTGTCGACGATGCAGGCTGTGCAGTCTCCTCTGTTGATTCATTGTCGGCCTGCGCTTGGCGAGACTTCATTCGCATCTCCTGCATGAGACGGAGTTTCTCGCGACGCTCGTGTTCCAGACGCTCCATCTTCTCTTTGGCAATCTGAGCCTTCCTCAGCGCTGGTACCACTCCCTTTACTCGAGGTGGTTTGCCCGAGGTTGTTTTATCGACAGGGATCTTCTTCACGAACGAGGTCAGACCGCGGATGATGTTACTTGGTACCGTCCCACGCGGCGGCAACCCGACTTCCTTCTTGGCCGATGAAGGTCCAGGGGTCTTTGTGGTGTCATCCATGGAGCCCGACGAGACTTCGTGAGTTAGCTGGGATGAGGGGCGAGTCACTGCCGCCATCGGGATCTTCTCGTCGCTGGATTTGTTCGTGATTGCAGAAGTGGACGCAGATCGGGTGATAGAGTCTGTAGGGCTTTCCTCCTTCGCTGCAGCGATTTTCACGGATGGGGCGTTGCGCATACGGTCCATGGCTCGTTTCCGGGCCTCTTCGCGCATTTGCTCTGCTTCTTGGAGAACGTCTTGCGATGTAGGTGCCGTGCTCGACATACGGCGAATACGATTCTCCATCTCCTCGAGTAGTTGCTGTTTACGACCCCCTTCGCTGGAGTCCGCCCGAGCATCCTCGGCCCCTTGTCCTGGTGTGTTGGATGACGACGATGACGAGGTGAAGCTCGAGCGCGCGACACCCATGCGAGACCCACGTTGCGGGTTGCCAAGCTGCGACGCGATGCTTGGCGAGCTCTCGAGCCCAGCAGAAGAAACTGAAGCAGACCGAATCTTGCCCTCACGAACACGCAGTGACTTGACCATCGCTGGCGAAGGAGGCTCGAGATCAGCTTCTGCCGGCTCCACGGACTGCCGCTGCGTCGCATCGAGCGAATTCTGAGCCGATTGTGACGAAGAAGACTGACGACTTGCCAGACTTCGCACAGTAGTGGTGCTGGATGGCTGCGGTGTGAGCGTTTTCGATCCGCTTGCCAGAATGGACTTGGCAACACTCGACACAGACGCAGATTTTGGCGGTGGCGGCGGTGTCATTGCCCGCTCGTGCTCATCCGAAAGTTTTCGCCGTTTCGTTTCCTCTCCGTCTCGGCCAGAAGGTGCCGATTCCAAAGAGTTTTTACGTGTCGAATCGGGAGTTTGCGGTCCATTCGCAGAATCACTGGCCTCGAGGCTAGTTGCAAGATTCGAGGGCCGAACCGATGGCGATGCAGTCGTCATTGCCTCGATGCCTTCATCTTTCGATTCTGGAGAGGGCGGTGTACTTGCTCTGGAAAGCGCATAAGGTCGCGCAGGTAAGGCAGGTGGATGGTCTTCTTCTTGGGCGTCCTGCTTGGAGATCTCCTTCTCGCCGGGCGGTGTCCTGAAAGCAGGGGATTTGTTCTTTTCGTCCGCAGTCTTTTGCTCCTCCTCATCGACTTGCACGCTGCTCTTGACTGCATCTTCTTTCGGCGTGGAAGAATTTTTAACAAATGCGGCGACTGTGCCTTCGGCATCATCATCAGTCGCTGTTGTCAGAGACCGGCTCTGGAGTCTATGCGCCTCATCAATTTCCCTTTGATCGTTGCCTTTAGCCTTGGACGCAGCGTCGGTGGACTGATTGTTTTCATGATCATCTTTTTCTGAAGAAGCAGGGCCGGCAGTTTCCGCTAGAGCTGCAGGGCCAGTGTTATCAGAGGGTTCGGTACCAGTAACGTCGATGTCAGCGTCGCTGTCGTCATGTTTTTCATCGTTCTGGTCGTCCTCGTTATCGCCAGCATCGCCCGCAAGCTCTTGCTCACGTTCCCATGCCTCTTTTGCCTCACGGTTAGCCTCGGTGGCCATGTCCGAGGCTAAAAGCTCGGCAAAGTCCTTCTTTACACGATAACCCTTGAACGAGATGCCACGCTTTTTAAGTGCAGCCTTAATCTTGGCGACGGTAAGCTGCATGCATTCATCGATGAAGTCGGCAGAGGTTTTCGGTTGAGGAGGTGGACCAGCCCCAGCGACGCGCAGCTTTTTCCCGGCGTCGCTCTGGTTGCTGATTCGCTTGAGCTCGGCCACCCCCTCGTCCGACTTACGCTTGCGGTTTGAGGACGGAACGGGCGCAAAGGAGCCTATGGCGATGTTGGCGATGGCCATGGATGACTCGCGGCGCTTGATATTTCGCTTGACGTCCTCGGCGGTCTCTGCGCTGACGCGCCGATTTGGGGCGTTCACGGCCCCATTTTCCTTGTCCTCCTGATGGAGCACCTTGTGCATGACGTCTTGGTCATAGGTGTTGAACTTTGGTCGGTCTGCCGACTTGTCGCGGAACACCTTGGGGTCGCAGTCCTTGATGTTGGACAAGATGAGTCCTCCACGCTCTGCAAACTGTCCACGAGCCCATTGCAGGTGCTTCTCGAGCTCTCTGTCAAGCTCCCGCTTCTTGCTCTCCCCCAGCCGGGACAAGTTGTCCAGGATTTGGTTCACGATGTTGCCCTCGCCCGTCTGCTGCTGGGTCATCATCGTCCCAGTCCGTGCCGGTGCTTCTCGCCCGCGCGACGCCAGAAGATAGATCTCGCCGCGCCGCCAGGGAACCGAGCTCGCGACACGCCGGTCCGGCCGCACTGCGCCGCGCCGCCGCGCCCCGCGTCGCACCGCGCCTCGCCGCGCCCTCGGGCCGCGCTCTCGCACGCTCGGCGTCCGCTCGCCTCGCTTTCGGGTCTGCGCCGCGACTGACTGTTTCGACTCGACGGTTTTACAATTCTTTAGGCCCGTTCACCACGGTTAGGCCTCTTTGCTTCGCCTAGAGCGCTCCTACGGCCGCCTACCTGGGCTCGCCACGTCGACTCGGGCGAGGGCGCTGGCGTGTTCTCGGAGGCCGCGAGGGGGCAGCATAGCAGAAGCCGTGCGTCGTTGCTTCGTGCGCTCGCCTATACTCTGATGGCGAAGGAATAGCGAGTGTCGTCGATTATCGTCACCGATCGATCCCGTATCGGGACAAGAAAAACGGAGAGAGAGGCCAGGTCGGGTGAAGAACCAGAGATTGGTGAACAAGGCTGTAGCAGGCAAGCGATAACAGCGAGCGAGGGGAGTTTATACTTCTTTATGAGGAGGCTTACAGGTTGAGCATCTCGAGCTCGGCGGCGTCTACGCTGGCGGTACGGCTCGTCCCTGACGCAGAACTTCGTTTCTCCCGTTTGGATTGTTTTGGGGTGCTGCGAGATCGGCAGCAGCCACCACAGCAGTTTCGGACGGGCTCATCGTCGCCCCTGCCTTCAGTGCCAAGATACTGCTTTTCCTTTTCACGATCAAAAGCTTGTGCCTCGAGATCGTAGGCACGCGCAAGCTCTTCTTCCTCTTTGTTACGACGGCGACGATCAGCAATGCCGCACCAGCAACAGGCGCCAACAATGACGAGCGCCACAAGGGCGATGAGAAGGTAGCCCACACCATGCGGGATGGTATTGAGAAAGGAAAAGAGACTCGTGACCTGGGGAAAGAGAACCACGGTGAGCACAATCGCCACGAGAATGATAAAGACGCAGCAAAACTTGACGCAGAGATCGGGACCAAGACACTCACGTAACACGTAAAAGGGGTTCCAGAAAAGCTTCCAATTGAGGCGGCCAACTGGCTTGGGCAACTTTGGAAAGCGATTCGGCTCAGAACGTCCACCGCCGTTGCTCAAAGAGGTTGTGGCAAGATCCTGGCGAACAAGCTCCACAGAGACCCAGAGCTTTCCCATGTCGCGTTTGACGCCATTCTCCATCGAGTACAGTTTGAGTGCCTTTGAATTGGGCGGGTCTCGATGAGACAAGACGCTTCCTGCCCAGGGTGCGTACGTGTTGATGAGCTCGTTGGCCTCTCCACGTTTTTCTTCTTCTTCTGGATCTCCGGATTCTCCGCCCGCAGAGACTTTGACGCGCTGCTTGCGTTTCTCCTCTTGCTTTTTCCGCTTGCGTTCCATACGCGTAGCGTGGCGTTTCTCTTTGCGTGCCTCGCGACCTCGCGTGCTATAATGCGAATCGAGATCGTCTGGGTCTGCATTTGTGGCTGCTACTCCGGTGTCTGGATCAACTCGGATACTAATGCTCGAGTCTTGACGGCCCACGCGCCCCTCGTCGTCGTTGTCGTCGTCGTCGTCACCGCCGTTCTTCTGCTCTCCGTCGGCGTTGTTGACATTCCCATTGGCAGACATTTGGACGAACTCCTCTCGCGTAGAAACCACCGGTGTGGGCGCAGAGGGCTCGCGTGCAGGCTTGGACGGAGGGCGCGGCGCGCGCCTATACCCAGAGTCAAAGACCTCGTAACGCTCTTCGTTGCGCAAATAGGCTGCCCGCAAGTGGCTGGAAAGGTCAAGAACGGTCTCGGCAATCAGATCGTTCCACTTTGTGACATCGCGGTCCCAAATCTGGATAGTGAGGCGGCTCTTGAGCTTGGACAAAGGCAGTTGAATATTGGGCATCTTGATACGGTAGTTCCAGGATCCCTTGCCCTTTTTGGCACGCCAGTGCGTGTCCGTCTCCTTCCAGGACTTTTCACTAAAACCGTTAAAATTGCACCGCACGTAGAGATCGTTCTGCTTGGTAAGAAAGTCGAAACTCGGCACGTCTTCACACTTCCATATGATGACGCGCATCTCATACACCGTGTCCGCAGGTGGCGAGACGTCAATCATGGGGTACTTGATGGCTGTCGGTTGGTCCATAATGTCACACCACAACTCGACCTTGCCTTGCTCGAGCTGAGAGGTCGGAGTCCAAATCGACCGAAGCTCGACAGGCTTGCGGAGATAAGTCTCCACCTCGGAGGTGTCTGCATCGCGAGACTCCTCGACGACAACTTTGGCTGCTTCTTCTTCGTCAAGCTCGTCCTGCGTGCGTTCCTCGAGACTCTCCTCGGCAGCAATTTCCTTCCAGCGCTTGGAGAACCAGCGGTCCTCAATATCGATCGTAGTTTCGCCAATCAGATCGTCGCTCGAAAAGAGGTCATAGTCCATGGCTCGAATTCGCAACTGCGAGGGCCCTGGGAGCTCCGTGTGCAGCACAAAGGAGCGGTAAAAGTTCGGGTTGATCGAGTTGGGAATGTAGTTCTTTTGGTCGTTCACTTTGATGCGCCCAAGCTTTAGCGACAGGTACGGGTCACTCTTGCCGCCACCCACATCCATGGGGATAAAGTTGAATCCCTTGAGCACATTCAGACGCACCTCAACAGGCCGAGGAACGAGCATCTTGTCGAGCATCGAGGTCGCAAACACACCATCTTCTTCGTTTGGCTCACGAAGCGAGGATGGGGATTCTGCGTCGAGCAAGACTCGCATGGCTGCCTTCAGTGTGCCGACGTTGCGCAGATTTGGCTTGAGTTTCTTACCAATGAGAGACTTGCGAATGCGCTGGCCGCGGAAAAGAGGGAAACTCTCGAATGGAGTGGGACCCAAGACAGCCTCGAGCTCATGCTCGTACGTTTTGCGACCTTTCATGAACTGAGGCAAGGGAAGCGGGTCATGGTTGGCCCACTCTTCGAATTCGAGAATGGTGTTGCCCCTCATCGAGTCCGAAACGTCACTCTCCGTGTCCGAAGGAAGAGAATCATTCACATCGCTCGAGGCATCGGATGCACCGCTTGTAAAGGCATCGTCATCCGTGATGAAGCCATCATCATTATCTTCTTCGAAAATTGTGGGCGGATCTTCCGCAGCCTCGTCGAGAGCATCAGCTGCCTCGCCAGGGCGCCCGGCGGCGCCGCCGCGTCCGCCCGCCCCTCCAAGAGCGGGATCCTGACCCGCGGGACTTGTAAGTGCCAAGAAACGCTCCAGCTCGTGCTCTTGCCCATGATCGTCCTGGTTCTCGATATTTGGATTATTTCTCGTATCTGGTGGTGCCCCGCCGTGCGGGACGTAGTCCGGTGAGGTCGGCACAAATCGCATGAGATCAACAGCGCTCGTCGCTACGACTTCTTTCTTGAGACCGCCGACACGAGCATCCTGAACGGTGACTTGCAGTCGTGGTAGAAAAATGAGATCCTCGGGAAGCTTGAACTTTAGCTCGATGAGTTCACCAAAGTTGGGATCGCTGCCCGTAGGACGTTTGCTGCGTTTCGTCCGATGTACATTCCGCTGGCGAGACGCGTCACCAAGGTGGAATTCGACGAGAGAATTTTGTATGGGGATGCCGCGAAAGGCGGCAAGATTCCGTAGTCCAAGCACTGCGATTTGCAAAGTAGCCTTGTGGTGAGTAGTGGGCCGAATGTTGGGTACAGGTGGTAAGGTCGCAGGATGTCCCTCACGCAGCGGAAAGATCTCCGTCGACACGAGGATTGCAGCATCGGCACAGTCGCCAGGTGCTACTTGGAAGAGAAGTCGCCATTCTGGTTTGGTCGTGGCGTATGCCGTGGCGCCCGGTTGAGCCAAAAGAATGCGACTGGATCCGAGGTAATCGTCGGGATCAAATCGATCATAGTCGTAGACATCAATGACTGCCTGCGGCGCAAATCGAGCCGGCGGGAGAAGAACCCGCGAAAAAGTGACCGTTTCGTACCAAAGTGGATTGTTTGTCCGCGTTCTGCGCGAAACTTTCCCTGCCTTTTCGCCAAGTACCCTTACGCGCGCGTATGGGTCGCTCATGCCATCGCTATCGGCAGCTGGAAGATCTTTTCCCTGGTATACGTGCACGCGAAGCGCAAAGGGCTCTTTCTGCATAAATGGGTCGAGCTGGTCTTGGGTCCACTCTTGTTGAGTTGCAGAGGCAAGGTCCTGTGGTCCAAGGCCGATTCGTACAAGAACGGATCCAGGAAAGTCGTCGTCATCGAGACGATTGTTGGCCTTGTCTTCAGCAAGAGTGACCCAGCGCGGTTCACCGCGAAAGCGCTCGAGAAGAATCTCTTCGGGTCTAAAGCGCGCAAAAGAGATGGCGCGGCCGCTACTGTCTTCCAAGTAGAGAAAAAGATCGGGGACTTGGGCTTCTTGGAGCTGCGCGAGTAGGTACTTGCGCATGAGCATTTGTTGACGCTCGAGATAGTCAAGCTGCGAAAGCTTGTCCTTGGTGCCGCCAGGAGTATTCTCGCCAGCAAGAGCGGGCGGTGGCGGATTGCCATGCGACTTCGTTCTTGACGGATCACTGCGCAGACGCAAGGCGTCGTCGGGAATGCTCTTGCGGTGTCGGGCAATTGTGGCCTCAAGATTGTCGAGACGATCGACGACGGCCTGTACCTGTGGCGATTCCCATAGCAAAAGTAATTCCGCCGGGAATTCCAGCGTCGCCTCATGCGCTTCCACCCAGTCCACGGTCGCACCTTCGCCAGGTGTGACTGCGCGCGTCGAAAGCTTGTAGGGGCCCATAGAGAGCGCACTTGCTACAGAAGCACGAGACTTGAACCCGATGGCGCCCTGAGTCCTCGGAATCGACGAACCAGCGATGGCCCAGAAACGAAGTACATACGGACGTGTGGGCGGAACAAGGCTCCGTTTGATGGAACGTATGTGCTTTTTATGAATGGTTTCAGGCTCCTCGGAGTCTTCGCGGTCAATATAATTGCGGAAACTGAGCAACACGCGACCTCGGTACGCCGAAGCCTTGGCTGGATTGCGATTCATTTCTTCGGCGTCTTCATTTCCAAAGAGACCTGACTTGCGAGGGGCGCCATAGAGAATGTACCAGCGCGGCACAATGCCTCCTTTTCGCGGAAAACGGGGAGTCGAACGGATAACGTCCTGGTAATTGACGAGCAGTGTGCTGACGAGATCATTGCTGGAAGCCTTATCGTAGTCGTAGACGCTAATATTGACGTTACGAGCAAGGCGTGGATTGAATGTGGGCATCCAGAGCTCCTCGTTGAAGACAACTCGAAGCGACTCGGAGCTACGATGCGCGGCATCATCGATCATCTGGCGCGCCGTCGTTCGCGGACGCGACACGGACACCACGCTCGTCTTGCAAGGTGGATTTCCGCTAAACTTCATCTTGACAAAGGCATCGAGACCCTCGGTGCCGGTGAGTTTGGAGCGATCGAGCGCCGGTAGGTCTTCTGCAATGTAGACTTGAGCACGTAGAAAACGGAGCTCTTGCTGCACATTGGGAGGCAAAAGAACCTCTGCGATCTCCTCGTCGTGCACCCCATCGTCATTCTTTGCATCATCATCTTCATCAAGATTGACGGTGTCCCCGGGTCCAACGACCGTGACGCTGACCTTGGCGTATCCCTGAACGCCTGTGTCTTTGGGGTTCTTTTCGTCAATGAGACCAATCCATTGATTCTTGTGCGCGTGGTCGACACGGTAGTACACGTCGATGAGATTGAAAGTGAAAGAACCAATGAGGTCGTTGCGACTGATGAGATCGGCGTCGAAAACGGAAAACTTGATCGTAGCAGCCTCGACAGTGTTCTCATCCATGTCATTGAGGTCAAGAAAGAGTTGCTCGTCAAAAACGCATGAGCGAACCGCCTTTTTGATGCTCGTACTTCGCGTAACAGTCTTGCGCGCCGGCACATCGATTGTGACGGTACACACAGGGTCGCTGGTGCCGCTCAGGTCTTCGGGGTGGAGCTCGCGCACCTCAATGACGTGAAAGATGACACGGTAGGCGCCCGGTTTGATATCGAGCTGCATTGCGTTCTCAAGGGCATCCTGCTCCTCGCGCTGTCTTCGCTCCATGGCGTCTTTTTCTTCCTCCTTGTCCTCTTCGGTCATGGCGCCTTCGACACCGCTGACTTCGTCGTCGTCGTCTTCATTCTCGTCAATTGCCGGGCCCATCTCGCTCGCGACGTTTGCCGCTTCGGGACTGACGGCAAGATCGTCCTCGTTGTCGGTGTCCTCGTCGAGGTCATCATCGAAGAAGGAAAGCGCGGCGTCCTCGTCGTCTTGAAGCTCTGCGTCGTCTAGAACGCCGATATGTGCACCTTTGGCTGTTCGCTTGATGCCAATACGAGAGTACACTGCAAGGCGCGTCTTGCCCGCGAGACGACGTCGGTACAGCCATCCAACGACAACGCGAAGTTCGCCAAAGTCGCCTTGGGTCCCGTACGCATCTGTGAGCTTGAGCCACAGACCACGATTGACCTCGCGTTGCTTTTCTGCGAACTCGCGCTTTAGCTCGCGCACGGTGTTGACGCTGACCTCTGCCTTGCCGAGGAAGATCTTGCCAAGGGTTCGTTTATCGTAGACCTTGAACTCGACCTTGGTCATCTTGCTGCCTCGGGCGCCGATAAAGTCGACACGTTCATCCCAGTGAACCCGCCCTTGGCTTTTGCGTTCTGTGCGGCTCGTGAACTCTTGGCCGGAGAAGCGCACCTTGACGTACGGGTTGACGCTCTTGGCGGCGGCCTTGGCCCCGCGGGAGGGCGTCCCGGCCTGCTCATCGCCCGTCACGAGTCCGCGCGCCTCGAGCACGCAGGCGAAGAGCACGTTGGGGCTCACGGCCCCGCTCGTCGCTGCGAGCCGCTCCATCGTCGCCGCCGTCTCCGCCTTCCCCGCGCTCCTCCTGGACCGTCCCGCTGCGCAGCCCGGAGCCGATGGATCTTGTTTGTCGAGATCGTCGATCGACCAGTGCTTGTTATGCGGGTCAATCACTGCAATAGCCAGCCCCCTTACTTCAGTCCAAAACAGTTGTGATCCCCGCCGGGGGCTGGACAGCGCAGGCCTCTCCTCTCGACTTTGCCGTCAGTGCTGCGAGTCCTGCAGCGCAGCCGATGGCGCTCGCAAACAATGGCTCCTCCAAGAGGTTTTGGGGCGGTTTAGGGTCAAGTGGGAGCGCGAGCACAGCGAGGCTGTACAGTGTTTGGTCCGTGCCGAGACCTTTGGTGGGGTGGGGAAACCGGGGAAAACGAGCCAATCGAGCGTTCGGTGTTTGGGAATCAACTTTCATATAGCGCGCGAGTGCCGATAGAAACCGCGCGAAAGAACGCTCGTTGACTTGACTGTGAGCCAAGATATGGCAAGACCTGCCGAGGGGAAAGAGTCGTGACAGTGAGTCAGGCGTACGTACACCTGGAGGTGGTGTTACGCATCAGGTATCACAATACTACCTAAAACCACCTAAAGGCCAAAAGCAAGATGGAGTCAAGGCTGATAGGAGATAGAATGTAGAAACTAGTGCAGAGCAACATTAACATGGCATTGTACAGATCTTAGTTGTAGCTGTCAAGATAGCTCGAGCGAGTGCAGGTGAAAGGCTGGGTATCAGAGTCACTAAAGTCGTCCCGGAGGGTGATGATGTTAGCAGCAGTACCGGCTGTGAGAAGTACTGTTGCGTAGATGAAGATGATGGCGCAAATGGTCTTTTCGAGCCAGGAAATGGGGCGACCCTCCTTCCTTCGTGCAAGAAAGAAGAAGATGATCGGGGCGTGAAAGCCGAGGATGGGGCCAAAGAGAGAGCCGAGGAGCGACACGAGACTGTCAAAGAAGGTAACACCGTTGGAAATGACGTAGGCAAAAATAAGGGTGAGAAAGGAAATGCAGAACCAGATGAGACGGCTCTTCAAGTTGGTCTTGCCGTAGGTGCTCGGCGAGACGTACTGGTGCACTTGCTTGTGCCAGGTGAGCGAGATGATAAAGTAAGAAACCATGAGATGCAGACACAAGCAGGCAGCAGCGGCGGAGAGCAGGCCGCCGTAGGTCTCGGGGTCCACGAGCTTGATGATTGAGTCGCTGGCGTTTTCTCCACTGTACGTGTACGAGATGATGCCGACAATAATGTAGAGACCAATCTGCACAGGGGCGCTGATCCGAAAGGACTTGGGAAAGTCACTGGGAGTCTTCATTTCGGCAATAATCTCCAAGAAGACAAAGCATCCCAGGTAGGCAAAGGTGATCTTGGAGAGGGCGCCGAAAAAGGTGAGCCAGGAAATGGTCGGAGGGGTACCCGCGTAGACGGAATCGCGTCCGTCAGAGTCCTTCATATTGATGAACATGTAGATGAGCACAAGGAGGATGGCGACGACGATGAGGCCGAAGTTGATCCAGAAGACAATCTGGGCACCGCTAAAACTCTGCACCTGGATGGGGCCAATGAGAGCGCAAAAAGCGATGATGGACCAAAGAGGCTGGCAGAGCTCGACACCCCAGAACGCGATTTCGAGTGTCTGTGAAAGGGCGAGAAAGTAACTCGATGCGACAAAGACAAAGTAAATGTAGGTCACAAACTTGAGCACGTACCCGGCCCAGGGCCACATGCAGAGGTCCGCGAGGGTGGCGTAGGAAACAGACGAGGGGAAGACTTGGTACGATCGAGACAGGAGGATGCCCATGTAAATGTTGACAGGGCCGAGGATTCCGATGAGCACGATGGCCAGAACGTATCCGAGCTCCTCAAAGGCGAGACCCATTGTGAGCACACCGACACCGACGATTTCGCCAATTTCAATCATGCCCACGGTCTTCCAGGAGAGGTGGCCGACGATGCCGACATCGCTAGAGCTGCCGTCGGACGAGGACGAGAAGTCCTCTGCCGGGCCGCTGTTGCTGCCCTTGCTATCGCTGCCCTTGGAGGGTCCGACATTGACGCCGGAATTCCTCGTGCCAGACTCGAGCGACTCGAGCATTATGCTTAATCTCTTGTTGACGTCTTGACTCTGTGCTCACTCGCTTGCTTGCTTGCTTGCCTGCTTGCTTAGTCCAATTCTTTCTATGGAGGCAGACCTTGAGCTTTGCGAGTTGCCAGGGTTGCTCGGTGTCGAGTTTTGGTTTTGCTCGTCTGGTTATTTGGGGTGTAGTATTTTCTGCTCGCGGGCAGCGGCTCGGGGGCTGCTCGGAGTCGTCTCGCGAGCGTGCGGCTTGCTCGCTGGCGCTCGTCGTCAGGCCAAACCCTATTGAATTCTGAATTCCATGGCGAGCCTCGCACGCCTTACTGCCCTTTTCCCCTCTATCTGCCTCCTTTGCCCCCCCCCTTTTTAATCTTTTCATTCCAATTCTTTTGGCTAACATAAGGCTTCCTCGTCCGCATTCGCTGGATTTTTCAGTTGTTCAGGGCCGGCAACCCGTGGTTCTGAATCGCGCCCTCGCCTTCTTCCGTTGGCGGTCGTGCACCAACGCCGCCCCTTCCTCGATTGAGGACGCGGGAGGAGCGCCGAGGTCGCCCGCTGCAACTGCAGGCCGCGCTCGCGGGCGTCCCCCGTCCCGCGGCCCGCGCCGAAGGCCTCCGCCCGTCGTGCAAGCGCCGCAAGCGCGCGACTGCGACCTGCGCCCGCGCTGCGACGAGATTGACGCGGTGCAGAGCCCCCCTCCCCCACATCCCGAGCTAGCCCCCACAGCCACTGAACCTGCACTTCGCCCTGTGTTTTTCTTTGCGTCGCTGTCGCGCGCATCGACATGCACGGTCTCCATCTCCATCTCCGTCTCCTTCTTTCATCTCCTTCTTTCGTCTCCTTCTCCGTCTCCGTCTCGATCGCAACCAACCGCATACCGCAAGAAGCCCTGCGCGCGACTCCGCCGGCAGCGCCAGTGCCAGCGGGGGCCTGCACCGACCTCCGGCTCTGGGGGATGGGAGGGAAAAGGCCTGGCGGGCGGCCCTTGGTCGGCGCTCGTGTGAGACGGGGCACAAGCGCGTCCCAAAGGTTCCGGAGAGAGGCCCAAGATGCCCGGCATGCCAGTCAGCATGGGCACTGGAGCTAGCTAGCTGGCCAGCTAACTAGCTAGCTAGCTAGTGAGGCTAGCTAGGCTAGCCAAGGCAGGTGCAAAGAGACAGAAGGCGGCGGTGCCGGGACCCTGCCGAGAGTACGTGTCGAACCGCGGCAACGCTGACCAGGACAGACGGGCATGACGGGCATCAATCAGCAACGTCTGGAGGCAGGACGAGGAAGGAGAAGATGCTGGTTGGGGCCGGGTGCGAATGGAGGGACGGACGGTTAGCAGCAGCAGCAGCAGCAGCAGCAGCAGCAGCAGCAGCAGCTGTGCAGATGGCGGGGATAAATGGATGGCTGGCTCGGGAGCAGTGCGGTCTTTGCGGAGGTGGGTGACTCCGATCAATTGCCTTCGGGGCAGCTCGACCAGCTAGCTAACGTAAGTGTTATGATGACAGCATAAAAAGTTCGACTAAAATGTTTCGGACAACTCAAGTCCACTCGATCGATGCAGAAGCAAGATGCGCAAGCGAAGCAAAAGTGCTAGCGTTGAGGTCGACTCAGCGAGTAGAGCAGCTGCAGCTGATAGCGAGCAGCAAATGTGCTCGCAACTCTCATGAGCCACGAGCGAAACGATTGGTACGCCGTCATTTTTCGCCACACCGAGCGGTGCGGCGACCACTTCACATCGACAACGATCTCTTGCGCTGTGCAGGTGGTCGAGGCGACCCGACCCAGAGGCGAGTGCAGATGCAAATGCAGCTGCAGCGGTTAGCCATTCGCGATTGACGCCCGCAGCCGCGCAAGCGTGGCGACGAAACAATGCAATAGGTAGAAAGCAAGGAAAAAGGGCCGGGATCCTTTCATACCGGGAGCCAAACCGGGAGTGAGACAGGTGGCGTGTGCCTGGAAGCAAGAAACTCGCATGCTTGCATCGCGCAAGAGCAGCCACCGCAAAGCAATGGCCTGCGATGAGCTGATCAAGACGAAAAGAGAGAGAGAGAGCGGGGCGGAGCGAGAGAGAGATAGAGAGTGAAGATGGTCTTTGCTGTTGGCTGTGGCAGCGGCCGTGCCATGTTCTACAGCTGCAGATGCAAGTTAAAAATTCACGGCACGATTTCGAGCGCCGAGCTAACGCATGACCTGTCGTTCGATAGAGCGCAAGAATTAAATCGAGGATGCCGTGCCCCATTCATTAACTCGTCCTATCCGTCCGTCCGTCTGTCCGTTCGGATGGAAGACCGGCTGTGGACAGCCATCCTGCTGTACGAAATGGCCAAAGGAAGCTCGTAAAAAACAAAACAGAGCAAACCAAAACCAATCAAAAGGAAGCGTAGTGAGATCAATCAAGGCAAAACGCAGGGACCTTTTGCCAATAAGTTGCAGGGAGACGTGAAGCGTGTCCGACCCAAACTCAAGATGGCTCGAGTTGTATGTAGTCGGCGAGAACAACCCGAACCGAAACAGTCGAGTCAAATCCAGATCGATTCACGTAAACGACAAAGATTGCTGCCGCAACAAGCCGTGCCGGATTCCCGGCAGGCTCGAATTTCTGGTCCTCGGATTTTCAGTCACTGCAGAGTGATCGTCGTGATTTGGATCCCGGGCGACTTTCCCCTGGATGCACGTCCTCGCCGGCAAAAAGGAGTGGACGAGAGACACGCAACTGCAAGGACGGGAGTGCATCAAGGACTGTGGTTCACGGGGCCAAGAGCTCCGTTCATGCGTCCATTCATCCATTCATTCATTTTCATTCATCTGGCTATCCGTCGTCCATCGATGACTCATCCCATAATCACTCGGTTACTCAACCACTCAACCACTCGATCACTCCGTCATCTCCGCAGAATTCGGCAATCGTTTCCGACACAAGCCGGAAGTAAGGCGCCCGCAGCGACGTGTACCAGGAAGTGGCGCTCGTCGGGGTTTCTGGCACCAAGCGTTCTAGCGGCGTTGCTTTTGTGCGATGAATTCGTCTGTCGCTCTCGAGGCGCGGGCCACCCGCCACACCACTCGCACGGTGTTTTTCGCGCGCATCGCATCCCACCCCATCTCATCGCCTCGCGTGCCGCATTCGAGCGGCGGCCTTCTCTCTGCTCGTTGCTTGCGCCACCTGCTCGCGCGCGCGGGATTCAGACTCCGGCTCGGCGGCGAAGGAGACGCCCTGTTGCCCGCGGCACGGCGCGCTCGATTGGACAGCCTCAACCAGGCTCGCGCGACTGCGAGGAGCGGAGAGGCCTCGGAGAGGCATCGGAGAGGAGCGGAAAGGAGCGATCGTCGAGATGGCCGAAGAATGCGAACCGAATTGAGGAGAGGACGCGTGGGTGCCCACGTGTCGACGTCGGCTCGCGAGATTTGGTCCGCCAAGTGCGACCCTGAACCGGGCGGGCGGTCGAGCGCCTCTTTCTTTTTTTCTTTCGATCTTTATTTCCGGTGTTTTCGACGTCACCGGCCACGGCATCGTCATCGTCGTTGCGCTCATCGTCGAATCGCGTGCTTTTCCTTGTGCCTGGGGCATCGGCCGGCAGGCAGCTAGCCTCTTGGGCGTTGGCGTTGGGGCGGCTGTTGTTTGGGAGGAAGCGAGTGCGAGCGACTGCGAGCGTGCGGCCGCTAGCCGAATTTGCGCGACGCCGAATGCTCTGCTCGAACGCCAAGCCAAGACCGCTCGCGCGTCAAATTGCCAGCGCGAGCACGCCCGGGCGGCGCCTGGGTTGCACGTGAAGCGAGCGCTGCAGCAGCAACTGCTGCTGACTGCACGATGGAATCTGAAAATCTTTTATAAAGAAAAGAAGAAGTTGACGCGTGACGTGCTTGTGCATGCATGACGCATCGCACGCACCACAAAGGCATCGCTGGGATCTTCATATTATCTTGGGGTTTCTAGCCTGTGGCTCAGGACCTGCGGGTCGGATTGTCGAGGACAGCGTCAAGCAACAACCTGGATTCTCATCGAGCTAATTCACACCAAATGAGATGAACGCCAAAAACATGGACAATTGGCGTAGCAGAGTCATCGTTGGATCGTTCGCATAGCCGATCGGATCAAGCGAGCGAGCGAGAATGCGATCTCATCCAGTCAGTGAAGAAAAAGGGGAAAAGGCGCAGGGAAACTTCTTTGACGCAAAAGGCTCAGGTGCAGGGAGGAAAAGGCTGATATGCCTACCTTGCGCGTTCCACATGGCGGAACCGCAATGGTCCGAAGCCACCAGCGAGGCCATCGAAAAGAAAGGAAAAGAAAAGAATAAAGGCGCGCGCATTTGATCCATCCCATCTTCATTCTGGTGGCGGCCAAGACATTGTCAACGAATGTACAAAACAACGAAAATACTTAAAAAAAAACCTCGAAGAAAACTAAAATAATCGAGCCGAAAGGAGGCGAGTAACGACAACGGAACAAAGCTTGCGAAACGAGAAAAGAGAAGCTTACGCGCGGCGCGGTGCAAACGTCTGACCGGGAAGGCCATCGCGATAAATGATGTCGTCAACGGAAGCCCTTTCATCAATGACGACGCGTGCGCGGGACCAAATTTGCTCATCAATCTCATTCTGACAATCCAGAATGCGGACTTCATCAGTACTAATGAAGTTGACGATTTCCGGGCGGAAACCCGCGTATGTCTGGACGGCACGCTCGTTCGCAACCAGGCCTGGCTCAATGTCAGCCTCCATTTCATCTGCTTCACGCAGCTTTGGTGAGAGTGTGGCGATAGCAAGGAGGCGCGAGCGCGGCTGGAGATGAAAACCGTGCACAAGAGACACGCTAATTTGCGCCGGGTAGCGCAAGAGGACAGCAGCATCGAGAACGTCGCAGTAAACACCAATAACGAGCGGCTCAACTTGGACCACGTAAGCTGGCAAAGACTGGCCAGCTGAGAGAATGTTGCGGATTTCGGCAGTTTGCGGATCCTCGACGGCCAACCCGGTGTCGCTGGTGGGTGCGCAGCAAAGGAAAGCGCACCACTGGAAGACGCCTGCGGACGCGAGCTTTTCGGCCGGCGTCGTCATGCCGAGGTCTGGCCGCAAGAGAACGAGGTGCTCATGCGAGAGCCGTATGCCGCTCCCGTGTGCCGACGATCGCCTCCTCGCGCTCGAGTGTGGCGTCGCGTGTGCCGCCACGGGCTCAACCTTGGTCCCGAGCTCCGCCATTCTGCTTGAGCTTGCAAGCAAAAGCTAGCAAGCAACCGCAAGCAACCGCAAGCAACCGCAAGTCTCCAAGGAAGGCCGGCCAGCCTCCGCGCGGACCGTGGTATTCTGTCGTCAGGGGTTTGCCGCCTCTTCGTGGTTCGAGGGACTGCTCGTTTCACGGCCGGTGGCACCTGGCCGGCCGGCCGGCCCGGACTTGACTTGCCCAAGATGCAAAGCGAGCGCGTGCACACACACAACAGCCCAGCAATAATTATAACAATACGGTATAGCCTAGGTAGGATTGGCCTAGCCTAGGCTAGGCCTACGGCAACTCTTGAAGGCGGAAAAGAGTACACACGCCCCTTCCTTGGCTGGGCTTGCTTGCTTGCTTGCTTGCTGTTAGTTCGGCCGACTTGTCTCCATCTTCATCAGCCGAGTATCCATCGCGACGGGACGGGCAGCTCCCGCCACGCGCAAGGCGGCAGCGACAACTGCCTGCTTGGTCTCTTTTCAGTAGCGAAAGCCTCTGTTTGCGTGATGCGTCGTCAGATCGTGGCGAGGTGGCGGCTCTGGGCCGGCGTCCGTCCCGAGCTGCTGCGTGTCGAGCTTGCTGCTCTTTTGTTTGGGGGGAGCAAGCTCGGGGACGTCCAGACGAAGCCAAAATCTCATCATGCCATGATGCGAGAGACTAACACAACACTCACTCACTCTCACACACACACACACCGTGCTTCAAGTCAACCAAGAAGCCACAAGCCAAACCATGAAAGCAGCCAGGCCTTATCTGTGGTTGGGGAGATGCGCTGCGCAAAGCTTGCACACGCGAACGGCCTCCTTAACCTCGAGAATCTTGAGGCGACGACGGTGCGAGCTGCACGAGTCGCACATAAGGTTGGAACAGTTGCGACAGTGGTGTTTGCGCACAAAGAGAGTGAACTCGGCGTCGCAAATGCGGCAGCTCACCGCCTCGCTGTCATCAATCCAGTCCATGACCTCCTCCGGCTGGACGTCAAAGGACTTTTCCCGCACAAGGCGCTTCGACCGCGGCGGTGGGGCGGCCTGCGTGGCCTTGGGAGGCTTGGTCACACTGGAAGACTTGCGTCGCGGCCGGGGCCGGCTCATACCTTCTGCGGCCGAGACGATCGACTCACGCCGCTTAAACTTGGCTTGGACCAGGAGATCCTTTTCAGTCAACGGACTTTCTGAGCTTTCCGTACCGTCATCCTCGTCGTCCTCATCGTTCTCGTTGCCAGTGTCAAGCTCGTTGTCTTTCAGATCGCCGGATGTAGGGACATTGGATGACGAATCTGGTGGAGGACGCGCCAGCGTGCTTGCTGCTCCTGCAAAGACGTCGTCATCGCTCGCCGCCGTGCTGTGACTCGAGGGTGGGTGTGGCGGAGTAGAGCTAGAGCTGCTTGTTTCGCGAAAGAGCGTCGAGTCGATTCGGCGCGAAAGCCATGACGAGGTTGAGGCGAGTTGCGAAGACGCTGATGACACAGACGAAGACGGGATACCCATACTAACTGATTCTTGAGAGGAAGAAGAAGAAGGGGATGGGGAACAGCTTCGTACAATGCTTGTGGCAATGTCATCCACACCATCGAGTAGATTTCTGTACATTTCCCCGCCGGGTATTGAGTCAAAGCCTCGTTTTTCAAGCTCGCGGAAGTGATGCATCCGTCGGAGAAACCCCGTAACGCGCACGGGAAGCGGCACGCTCGTGGTGTCAAGTTCGTCGAGAAGTTTTGTTGGAACCGTCCTCACCTCGGCTGTGGCGGCAACGTTTGTATTGGGTCCAAAGGGTCCCACTTGTCCTCCCTGTCCTTGGCCTTCTCCATGACCTCCGAGAGGAGCAGAGGCAGCTGAGGAGAAAATTTGCCTTTGTTTCTTCGCCTCCTCGTCGGCGTCCTCCTCCTTGTCGTCTTCAGCGTCGTTGGCGGCATTATTGACGTTGTCGTCGACGTCGTCGTTGTCAACGTTTTGCTTGTCAATTGCTGGGTCTTTTGTTGAGTTGAAGTGACCCCCATCAGTCGATGTTGTGTGCGATGCTGACGTTGATGGCAAAGTGCTTGGCTGCTCTGCGCGGCTGGGCATAGTCGAAAGCGCCTGAATCCATGGGTGCGCCAAGACCTGGTCCGCGGTAAAGCGCTGCGCCACATCGAGCACGAGCAGACGCGAGACGAGGTCGCGCGCCATGACCGAGACTTGGGTCCAATCGCGTTCGGGGAAGACGTAGCGCGCATGTAGAATACGTTTCTTGAGTTCGGTCTCCTTGAAAGGAGGGTAGCCGCAGAGCAAAATATACAGGACGACGCCGAGGCTCCACATGTCGGCAGCCGTGTCGCAGAGACCGAGCGTGTGAACCTCGGGAGGTGCAAAAAGCGGAGCAGCAACGTGGCGATGGATCGGGGCATTGGGGTGGTGCATTTGTTCTGCGACGCCAAAGTCGCAGAGCTTGGCGACATTGCCGGCGGTGCAGAGAATATTGTCGAGCTTGACGTCCATGTGAACGACGCCCCGAGCATGGCACTTTTGCAAGGCGAGGGCAATGTCCCGGATGTATTTCGCGGCGGTGCGCTCGCAATAGAGTTCGTTCTCGTTGCTGTCGACGATCTTTTGCAAGAGCGTGCGGTCAACGTACTCGAGAACGAAGATGGCAAACTTTTGCCCAACTTCAAAGTCGAGCAGGTTAACAACGTTTTCGTGCGCACAAAGACGCTGCAGACGAGCTTCTTCCTTGCAGTCTTTGCGTCGCGCCTCGTCGCTGATGCCCTTGACCTGAATGCGGACGAACTTGAGCGCGACGATCTGCCCTGTCTTGAGGGATTTGCCACGGAAGACAACGGCTGTGACGCCAGCTGCCTCGGCACGTACAATCTCGTAGAGACCGTGCAGCCTGGGCGCCTCTGTGTGGAAGAGATCGGCAACACCTTCTTCGCCCTGGGACTTGCCCCACTCCTGCGCGTACTCTGCTTGCGCAATGTGAAAATCGCTAAAGAGCTTGCGACCCTTGGCTGCGATCATCGTTCGCTGCGAGGGTGATACTGTGGACGTCATGATCCTGTCGCTGGCTCCGGATTTCTCGCGCGCAAGACGCTCCTTGCGCGCGCGTGCTGCCTCTGCAGCAGGACGCACTTGGTCGCCTCGAACGCTTTGCATGTTGTTCGGGTGCTGGCGTTTGTCTTGCTCTCCTTGCTGCTGCTTCCCATGCTGGTGCTGCTGCTCATGCTGGTGCTGCTGCCCAAGCTGCTGCTGCCTAAGCTGTTCACTGTGCTCGTGCTGGTGCTGCTGCCCGTGCTGCTGCCCGAGCGGCCCCTGTGGCTTGGCGCCTCCCGCGGGGCCCATGTACATCTCGCGTGTAATCTCATTGCCCATGGCTGCCGGCGCTGCTGCCTCCAGCGCCTGCTTCTCGTGCGGTAGGCGCCGACTGCAGACGGACGCTCGCACGCCACCCGCCCGCCCGCCCGCCCGCCCGCCCGCCCGCCCGCTCAACCGCTCGCTCTCGCGCTCGCGCTCGCGCGTTTCGTTCTGCGGAGGGCGCGTGTCGATTGATCGATCGATCGATCGATCGATCATCGCGGTACGCTCTGCTTTTTAGGTAGAGGGCAGGGCCGGAAGGCGATTGTCGACTTTGGCGGCTTTTGTTTCACTGTAGCGCACTCTTCCTTTCACTCGCCCCCGCGCGTTCGCCCTTCTTGCCTTGTTTGTTAGCTTCTGTGTTTCGTCTTTCGTGGACCCGGACCGCCGTGAACCGGGCGGACCTGGCGTCTTCGAAGTTCGAGGGCGGAGAACGACGACGCGAGGGAGGGATGGAGGAGGAAGGAGGCCGACGAGCGGAGGAGGACGAGGACGCGAAGCGCGGTGATCGTTCACGGATAGCGAATGAGCTGGTGCTTTGGAGGAGAACTCTCTGACGGTTTTGGTGGGTGCACTCGTTCCTCGAACATGCTTTTCTTTTTTTTGTTTCTTTTTACTCTTTTGGTATGTCTCTTGGTCAGGAGTAGGATTGAATGGCACAGCGCAGGGCGGAAGGTGGGGAGGTGGTCTTGACGTCGGTTAATTCGATGCTTTATGTCGGACCGCAGAAGAGACAATCATTATCTGCAGCTGGCTGCGACAGAGAGTCCTTCATTTTGCTTGTCTTTCGGAGGACGACAAGACAGCAACCAACCAACCAACCAAATCTACCAACCCATTGCTACGTGGAGCAAGAGCGAAAATGCAAACCAGATGAAGAAAACCTGGACTTGCATTTATTGCATGCTTGGATGAAATTTGTCATGGACGAAAGAAGTAAGCATGAGACCTCTGTCTCCCATGACCCACTTTGAATCTCAAGGTAAAGAAGGAAAGGAAGCAAAGGACAAAGACGAAACTATAAAAATGATTGTCGAGCGGACTTGTTTGATTGCAGAGTACCTGTATACTTAGAGCTTGGAGTTTGGTGCAACGGTACCGATCTCGTACTCGGCAGCGTACTTGGGGATGATCTCGGGCTTGTGAAGCATGTCAAAAGCCTCGGTGGCGTCCTTGCCGCCGTAGAGAAGGATAGCCTTGGCGCCACCGGGGTGGTTCTCGAGGAACTCAGTGACATCGTAGACCTTGTCGTTGAGGATGACCCAGCAGTCGTCCTTGGTGGTGTGCTTGGCGATCTCGTCCATGGTGTAAGCCTGCGTCTTGGGCGCAGCGCTGGCGGAGCTGCTGCCAGAGTCGCCGCCCTGCTCGTAGAAAGCAGAGTTGGGGTCGAGCTCCTTGGGGCCATCGTCCTCGGGGATCTCAGAGTTCGACGAGGCGCCGCCCTTCTTGCCACCCCACGAAACGGTGACGCTGTTCGAGGACGGGTCGACGTGGAGGTCAAAGGCGCCGGCCTTGCCGCCAGCACCGCCAGAGGTCACAAGCTTGTCAAGGAGGAAGCGGCTGGCAGTCTGGCCGGCCTTGCGGCCGTAGACGACGCAGTCAAGAAGACTGGAGCCACCGAGACGGTTGGTGCCGTGGATGCCACCAATGATCTCACCGCCGGCAAAGAGACCCTTGATGGGGGCATCGTTGCCAGTGATGACCTCGGCCTCGGCCGAGGTGGCGATACCGCCCATGCAGTAGTGAACAAGGGGGGTGATGATGGCCACATGCCAGGTGTCGTCCTCGACGTTGAGGGGCAGGGCCTCAAAGTACTTCTTGTCCCACTCGTCGTTGCCAGACTCGGCACCCTTGTTGTACTTATCAAAGGTCTTTTGGAGCTTCTCCGGAGCGACGCCAATCTCCTTGGCGAGCTCCTTGCCGGTCATCTTCTTCATGAGACCGCGCTGCACGTAGTGGTCGCAGTGCCACTGAATGAGGGCGCTGGCCTTGCCGTTAAGGCACAGGCGGTAGGGGGCCTTGCCGTGGACAAACATGCGGCCGCTGACGTAGTCGCGCTTGCCGAGCTCATCGCAGAAGCGCTCTCCGTTCTGGTCGAGAATGACACCACCCGAGCCGCGGAGGGCTTCAGCGGCGAGGAACTTGACCTTGGCGTCCGGCTCGTTGGGGTCGACGATGCCGGTGGGGTGGATCTGCACGCAGTGGAGATCACGAGTGGCGCCGCCGGCAGCCAAACTCATCTTAATGCCATCACCAGTGCAGTGGGGGCCGTTGGTGGTGGGGAGGGTGAGCAGAGGGGGCATGGGGATCTTCTTGCCGTTGCTCTGCTTGGCGGCGCGCGAGGTCGTGCTCCATGCCTCCATCTCGGCGAACTGGTCGGAGACCTGGGCGAGGAGCGAGTCCTCAGAGAAGTCAGCGCCAAAGCCACCAGTGCAGAGAATAACAGGGCCATACTCCTTGTAGGTCTTGCCACCCTTCTCGAAGACGACGCCAACGACCTCGTCACCGTCCTTGATCAGCTCGGTCACGGTAGCCTTGTTGAGAAGACGGGCGCGGCCGTCCTTCTTGTCGCAGATGGCCTCGTAGGCCTCCATGAGGCCGTAGGTGATGGCCATACCGGGGAAGCGCTCCTTGCCGCGATGGGTGCGGGGGTTCGAGTGGGCAGCGAGACGAGCGACGATGGAGAGATCGAGGTCGAACTTCTCCTTGAGCCACTCGAGAGCGGGGCCGGACTCGTAGGTGAGGACGCGGATGAGGTCATCGCGGGCGCCCTCGGCGGCGGAGACCTTGGTGTCGTTAAAGAAAACCTCGGGCGAGTCGTCGATCTTGAGCTCGCGCTGGGTGCTCGTGCCGGCGGCGTTCATGCCACTGGTAGCCTTGGTCGAGTTGCCACCGCAAAAGGGCGACTTATCGAGAAGGAGGGTGCGGCCACCGGCCTGGAGGACGGTGTGCGCGGCGGACATGCCGCTGAGGCCGCCGCCAACAATGATGACCTGGCTCATCTTGACTTGACTTGACTGTTTCCTGTTCTGTTGGTTGAGTGTTTGCAGTTTCGATTTGCGCGTCGTCAGTCCTCTGAATTTTCTCTCTCTGTCTTGTCAGACGATCGCTTTGGTTTTCCTCCTCCTTTCATCCTTCCTTCCTTTTCCTTGGTTTCGCCGTATGTTTCTCGTGCGGTCCGTCCGTCCCCCGCTCGCCCTCTCCTCTCTTCCTGCCTTCCTTTGCTCGCCGCAGCGCGCCGTCATGCAGCGCAATCCGGTAGGCTCGCTTGGGAAGACGCAGATTTCCATGCTACCACCTCTACTACAACTGCTACTACTCTTTTTTGCATGCTTCGTGCTTGCTGCATACAGGGCGGACTCGGAGGGATGAGACATGGAATGCAAAATGCAGCAGAATGTTATGCAACACGTTGGTCCCAGGACCGCACGCCGCCCCGAAAAGCTCTCCGCAAGCACGAAGGTAATGAATGCTGCAAGGTAAAAGTGGTAGTGTAAGGTACTTCGGTAGCAGGCAAATGGTCTTCGTTCCCCGAACAGGCATCTCTGCTGGTTCATTCAATCTCGGCCGAGAATACCGTCACTCTCCCCTTCCACCTCTCCCTCCTCAACCGCCCTTCGCGGCCACGCAAGGACGCAGCCCAACGCAAAGACGCAGCCCAGCGCAGACGCCACACACAGGACGAACGCGACACATCGAAAGCAACGCCTTGCAAATCTTGGACGCGCACAGGCTCCTTCCTTCCTCTCCTTCTCTTGCCATTCCGCACTTGCGCGAGCCATTCTCCACTCTCCCCTCCCCGCATTCTCCACTTTCCCTCTGCCCATTCTCCACTTGCGACTTGCAATTGCAATCCTGGCGCGCCGATTTTGAAACCTGCCTTTCCTCGCGCTGTCGCCTGCCTGCTCGCTTTGCTCTGCTCGCTTTGCTCTGCTCTGCTCTGCTCTGCCATGGTCTGCGCTGCGCTCTGCGGCGCGGCGCTCTGCTCCGCCGCGCCGCGCCGCGCTGCGCGCTGCCGCGCTCGCTCCGCGCGATACGTACCTCGGTGCGTGCTCGAAGGGACTCGGCTCTGCCTTGCGGACTGAGTTCGGGTACTGCTCCCTGCCGGCGCCGCCCGCCCCCGCGCCCGCCAAGTGGGTTATAGCGCCCCCTGCAAGTCCACGCCGCCGCGCCCGCAAGTGCAGAATGGCCTCCGCGCCCACTTGCGCGCCGCGCCGCAAGTCCGCTATCCGCCCGGCGAAACCCAACCCCGCCCGTAGCCTGATTCCGCTCCTTGGTTTACCCGAGTGGACGCCTGGACTCGGTCTCTTTGTGAAGGTGCGCTCCGAACCGCGCAACGCAAAGATTGCTCTAGTGTGCACGTGAGTGCAGTGTGCGCCACCCGCCCCACTGACCTTTGGACCCAATTGAAAATATGTGGCATTGATCAGTGGAGAACAGAGGGAGGCTTACGGGTTCTGTTTCCGGTGTAATGCGCTGGCTTCGGATGAAAGAAGGTTTCTCGCAGTGCACGGCACATACAAGTCTACAATTATGATCTATTCTTCCTCGTAGTAAGGGACTCATCGCAGGACCCGCGCAGCACGATAAAACCCCCATACCGTACTGTCTCTGCAAAGAGAGAAAGCGAGATGGAAACGACAGAAAGGAAAAAATGAAAGCAGCTGCAGCGCGCAAGTGTCACATGTCAGTCATCCCGCCCCCTCGCTCCTCATCCTCTTTCCCCGCTCGATCCGCGTCCCATGCACATACATCTTGCATACGGCATGACACATGGCCGCTCGCCAAGACGATATCCATTCCATCCGTCCATCCGATGCATCGTCATGTCATGTCATGTCATGCCATGTCATGTCTCGTCTCGCCGCTCCGCTCTCCGAGTCCTGGTCGCGCAGCCGCCGCCCGCGCGAAGTCCGCCCCGCGCGGCCGCGCGAAGTCGGACTCGAGCCGCAGGGAGGCGACGCTGCCGCGTGTCGCAGTTGCATCGCCCGAACATTGCCGCGCTCTCTCTTGCGCACGCGGCGGATGTTGGCGCTCTCGAGGTAGTACAAGGAGGGGGAGGACGAGCAGAAGGCGCTGCAGCTGCGGCTGCTCGTGCGCGTGCTCGAGGTCGCTGCTCTCTGCACTGCGGAACACGCGATGGACGGACGGACCGGACCGGCCGCGGCCTCGGGAGGACTGAGGATTGCGGATGGCGACAGGAGGAGGAGGATGCGAATGATGGGGATGAGGAGGATGCCAAGATGAGGATGAGGATGGGCGTGAGGACGGCGGCAGGGGGGGCAGATGACGGCAGGGGCCGACGTAGAGACGCGCCGCAAGAGTGAGTCTTGCAGCTCCGGGTGGCACAGGGAGGGAGGGCAGACGACTTCGACGAGAAGTAGAGTCTTGGACCCTAAGAAAGGAACTGCTTGCGCGCTGCAAGACACATCGGATGCAAAAATCCGCGCGGCGTTGAGAGCGCTGTGCTCACGAGTCGCCTTGACAACATTTCTTTTTTCCTCTTTACGTCAAGCTAATCACCGCGATCTTGCTCGAGCTGACTTGCGAAGTGGAGCGCATCCTCGTAGGCAGCGCGCGCCTTCTTGGTCCTATTCATGGTCTGGAACGTCGACGCCCGACTCATGAGCGACATGTGCAGCCAGTTGCCGAGGTTGCGCTTGCGCAAAGAACGGTCTTGCGCCTTCTCGTACTGTACAAAGAGGACGTCCGCCGCGTCCTGGAACTTGACAACAGCCTCGCCAACGCGCTCCAAATCGCGGAGGACCAGACCCCAGCGGTACTGCGCCTGACCGAGCGCCGACCACGGCGATATCCGAGCAATTACCGCTTTCTCGTCATCGTCGTCATCCCGCCGCCCCTGCGTCATGATTTGTGAGACCGTCTCTTGATACGAGGCGAGAGCGTCCTCAAGGTTCAAGAGCTTCTCCTGGGCCATAGACTTGGCGAGCCACGCCTCGGTATCGTACATGTCAAAGTCCAACGCAGCTGACGCATTGTCGAGGGCAGCGCGATAGTGGCCCATTTGCAATAGGCAAAACGCACGTACGCGCTGCGCCGGTGCATATGCCGGCCGTAGCTCGAGACTACGGTTGAGGTCTTGCAATGCACCTTTAATGTCGTTGAGTCCCTTGAAACGAGCGAGACCACGGTAATAAAGTAGCGCCGCGCCAGGTTGGTCGAGCTGAAGGATACTTTGCGAGAGGTCCGATTCGGCCTCAGCGTAATGCTCGAGTGAAATCTGCGTCATGGCACGTTTCTGCGCAACCTCGAGAAAAAGGGGCGAAGATTGCTCGATACCGTCGTCCATCACTTGGTTGAGGATCTCCAGTGCGCGTCGAGGCTCCCCCTCGGACTGAAGCAATGCTGCTTGATTTAAAAGCGCGCGACGCTCCGCGTCCGGGTCGTATATCTTCTGGATTGGGTTGAAGTTCGCGTGCCAATTCAGCAGCCGAGGGTTGGCAGCCAACATATCCGGCCGCGCAGTGAGCAAATTGTGATTGAGAGATATGAATCGCAGTGCAGGCAGCTCTGCCAGGAATGCCGGGAGTTCGCGCAGACGATTCCTTTCCAGGTCCAGGTGCTCCAGCGTGTCGCTTGAATGAGCGAGCTCCTCGGGCAGACTCCCCAGCTGGTTCCTCGCGAGGCAAAGTCGACGCAGCTTCAGACTAGCGAACAGCTCCCCAGGGACCGACGCAAGCTCGTTCCCCGCGAAATCAACCTGTCGCAGCATGCTGGATTCACTGACCAAGTTATTATTGGGTGGAGAAACTGTTCGAATCGCATTGTCCGAAACATCGAACCGGGCAAGACACGCACTCTCGGGCAGGAGCAGGTTCGCGCTCAGAGTACGAATCTTGTTCCCATCGAGCAGGCATATGCGAAGATTGGGCGGGAGTGCTTCAATGCTTTCAAGTTCATTTTTTCCAGCGTCGAGGACGTGCAAACTCTCGACGGCACTCAATGTGGCAGGTAACCGGGGACGAATGCGATTGCTTCGTACGTAAAGGTGGCGCAATGCCCCCGGCTTGAAGAGCGTAGGTGGCAACGATTTGAGACAGTTTTTTGCAAAGTTGACTGTCCTCAGTTTGGGCGTCGTCCACTCGGCAGGTAGAGCCTCGAGCTCGTTTTCACTCACATCAAGATTCTCAAGCTCTGCGAGACGTCCGAGACCTTCGGGCAGTTGCACAAGATTATTTTGCGCGCAACGCAGGACTCGAAGACTCGCGAGCTTGACGATATCCGACGGCAGATACTCGAGACTATTGTTGCTCATATCCAACACACAAAGATTCGGACAATTGGCAAACAATCGGTCTGGCAGGCTCGTGAGCTGATTGTGTGCGAGGTCGAGGTGCCGCAGCTTGCCAAGATGTTCGAAATTTTTCACCGTGACGCCCAACAGTCGATTCGCTCGTAGTGTCAGCACCTCAAGACTTTTCAGCGTTCCAATCTCGTCGGGGAGCTCATCGAAAAGGTTACTGTCGAGACGGAGTACCCGCAAAGCTTGCATGGTTTCGATGCCGATTTCCCAAATGTTCATTTCACGAAGAACAGTCATATTTCCCTTTTCGCGCGAGATCTCGCGAAGTCGATTGTACCGCAAGTCCAAGGTGTCCAGCGAAGTGAGATACCATGTCTGCACAGGAATTCTGACGAGTTCGTTGGCGTCGAGCGCGAGTTCTGCAAGGTTTTCTTGCATCGTCTTAATGGCTGGATTGAGTTTCTCCAGTCGATTTCCGCTCAGCACGAGTCTCTTCAAACGCTTCGAAAGTCGCTTGTTGGAAAAGATCTCCTCGGGTATGTCCGAGATTTCCAAGTGCGAAAGATTCAACAAGTTGGTCTGCTTGTTTTTACGAAAACGTTTCAGACGCACCTTGGCTTCAAAGTCGCCACGTTCTCGCTCAGAGGCACCTGCAAGCTCCGCCAGCACCTGAAGATGATGCATGCGCTGTCGCTCGCGCTTGCGGCGCTTCCGCTTCGAATACTCTGCCGCCTCTTCCTCGTCGCTACTAATATAAATACTCTCCGAGTCAGAACTGGTAAATGAGGCCTGATCCGAGGCTACCTCGCCATCGCCATCGACCATGAGTGCCTCCGGAGGACCGGAAGAAGCGTCTGAATCACTTTTGGGCGACGAAGACGCTGCAGACTTGTTTTCTGCAGCTTCGTCGTTGTCATCGTCGTCGTTGTCCCCAATGTTGAGATTGGCTTGAGAGAATTTCTTTTGAAGCTTACTCAAGCGTGCTTGGCGCTTCTTCTCTTCCAAGGCCTCACGTTCCTTTTCCTCGGGTGTTTTGCGAAAATCAACATTGGGAGGTTCCCACTGTGTTTCATCCGTTTT